>PVJO010020526.1:0-31763 GCA_004026905.1 Hystrix cristata
AGAACTGTAACATTAGTATTCCCTCCAAGACTCCTCTGGATAGAATCTAGGCCCTGAGACTTCCCATTGCCTCATGCTTCATAGCTCTTTTCTCTGAGTCCAAGATACATTAATTTATTAATTTAGTCACTCGGCAAGTCTCCTCTGTGCCAAGTCCCACTGTATACTCTATGGATACAGAGGTGAACCACACACTGTGCGAGTCCTCCAGCGCTTTACACACCACATCTTCCTTCTTAAAACCTACTTTGGTTGTCATTCTTGGTTTTCATGGAAACTACACTCTCCTTTTCTTCCTACTTCCCTGGCAACTCCACAGTCTCTTATTCTTCCTCTACCGAAACTCTCAATTTTAGAGGGCTCCAGGCTCAGTCCAGGGATCTTTTTTTGTCCCACACTCTCTCTCCCTGACATTAAAGAGCACCTGTATGCTAATAATACCCTCTCCTCAGAGGTAGACTTGCATAAATTAACTGTCTCCTTGACACTTTCAGTGTGGCCATTTTAGCCAATGGTCACTTCAAACTACAGCAATTCATATCACAGCTCTCAGTTTCCTTACCACTACGATGGGGCCCTTCCCTGTCTGCTCCGTCCCTGTACATGCCACAGTTATCTACTCGCTTTCACAAGTCAGAAACCTTTGTTTTATCTTCCATTCTCCCTCATGTAACCCATATGCAGGTTGCATGGAAGTGTCCAGAGTTTTTATCAATCGTGTCCTCTTCTCATCTCTGCTGCCACCGCTGTAATCGGAGCTACTCTGCTCTCTTCAGGGAACCGTCTCAAGTGCCTCCACTTAGGTCCCACTAACACCCATTATCTACACGATGCGCAGGGCGCCCTTTGTCAAAGTTTCTTTGTGAAAGAGGCTTTCCGCTCTACTAGGATAAACTCCAGACTCTAGCCTCGGCCTACAAGGTCCTGCATAATTCAGACCCCACGAGCCTCTGGGGTTTTTTTCCAGTGTACATCACAGTGCAGCCACCGGCCTTCTCTCTGGCCTCAGAAAACGTCACACTTATCCTTGCTGCAGGGCATTTATTTGCCCAGAATTCTCTTGCCAGCCCTTTTTGGATCACATTATTTGTTTTTGGGTTTTTTTTTTGTTTCCTTTCATTTTAGTAGCTGGGACTACAGGTGTGCTCCACCACTCCCAGCAGGCCAACTTTCTGAATGGCTGATTCTCATCATCTTTTGAGGCTCTCTTAGCTCAAAAGTCAGAAGCCTAGTGACACAGCCTGAAGTAGTCTGCCCTCATCTACCCTGTTATTGCCATCCTGTGGCTCATCGTAGAGCTTTCCTAGCAGGTGTGCAGTCTGTCCTTAGCTAGCCTGGCTGCTGTCTGTTGTCTGTCACCCCGACCTGGGTGTCAGCCCCTTAAAGGTGGGAACTTCAGCTGTCTTGTTCACCCAGCTCCTATGATTGCACTTGGCTTGGCACACGATAAGTTTAAAGTAAATATTTGCTCAATAAAAAAGTATAGTTTAACAAAATGTAATCTAAAAAAATCTGTGAGAGTCCAAAAAAGGAGCTGCCGTTCCTGGAAAAATTAAGGAAGGCTTCTCTGTACAGGGGCCATTTGGCTTGGATAGTGAAAGTTAAGCAAGATGTTACCAGGGTGGAAAAAGGAGAGAGAATGAGCATCGCCATTTGAAGGAATAGCAAGCACGAAAGCACAAAACAGAAGCGTATGAGAGTGACAAGACTAAGCTTGAGAAGCAACAAGAGACTCTGAGGCTGGTGTCAAGTTGGAGAAGCAGGAGAGGAAGCAGCCGTGGCCGGTCCCTTGGTTCCCTGGGCAAGCTACCTGGGCTTGCCTGCCTCCTTCCCTCCCTCCCTCCCTGTCTCCCTTCCTTCCTTCCTTTCTTTTTTTTTTTTTTTCCCCAACACTAGGAAACAAACTAGGGCCTATGCACTGAGCTACAATCTCAGCTCCATTAAAAAACAGGAAAAAAAAATTTTTTTTGAGGTGAGGTCTCACTAAATTTTTCCATTTCCCAGGCTGGGTTCAAACTTGTATTCCTCCTGCCTCAGCCTCCCAAGAGTGCTGTGATAACAGGCGTGAATTGCCACACCCAGCTCTGCCTGAGTTTCTTAGGTAGTCATTCCTCTTTTTCCTCTTGATTTATCACATCCCTCTTTTGGCAGGAATTTCTTTCAAGGCACATGCAGGATATACCCAAGGAAGGAAGGCTTACCTATGGCATTCCAGAGTCCTTGTAATGGTGTAATAAAAAACCTTTAAATGACTGTATTTGCTCCACTGTTATTAAAGCAAGATTCTGTATTTTCTCTAACTTCCAGAAATAGCTTTCACTTCTTTAAAAAAACAAGGAACTATTTTATTTGATAATAAAAAGAATAGCTTTGGGACTTGTCTGTTCGAGTCCCATGGGAGAAACATTTTCTTGGGGCCAATCTCAGTGAGGGAGTTGTTTGGAAGTTCTCCAGCACTTCTAGTTCTTCTCCAGCATGTCCACTGTAGTGTCCTGAGAGGCAAAGGCCAACAGTCCCCAGACCACACTGCTGTCCCACAGCCCAGTGGAGAAGGAATCTGCTCGGACTTGCCTGACGAGACTGCAGGCTCCTGAGGGCAAGCAGCCTGCGGGGCACACAGCCTTGTAGCCAGGAGCCTGAGTGCCACTCCCGACTCTGCCACTTTTGCTGTGGAAAGCTCAATAAGTTACTAAACACTCCGTTCAACCCCTCCTCTGCAAAAGAGAATAACTAAGCTCATTCTTCTGAATTTGTCATGCTCTTTTCCCAAGTTCAGCTTGTTCTCATTTCCAAACCTGATTAAACCCCTCCTGAACTGGGTCTCCCTGCATTGCCCTTGCTTTCCTGGATTGAATATGTGATAAACTCTGGGGTACTGCCCCAGTGTGAAGGACTCAGTACCCTATCAGAGCCCCAAGCTCCGGTTTTGCCCTGTGAGGAGTGAGACGAAGCAGGGAAGCAGCTCAGAATGTAGACAGAAAACCCATTTCCTCCCTGGTGTCTAGGAGGAAGCAACTCCACACTAAATTATGTTGCAAATATGCCCCACGGTAGTTTTAATTTTATTGGCACTGATTTTAATTTACTCTTTAGGCCCCTGATTGCAGGATGAGCTGTTGGCTGCTAGCAAGGGGACAGCCCTTCATCACTTGGTTTTAATTAAGGTTCTTAAGTTTGGAAGGAAAGAACGGAGATGCCCCCCTCCCTTCTATTCTCATTCCCAAGTTATAATTAAGGGTCTCGCAATTTCAACATCCCTGTGTTCTAGCATGGTCACAGAAAAGTACCTCATTTCACTGCTAGAAAAACCTTAATGTGCACTTGTTCATTCCTTAATTCACTCATCCTTTCATGGTTAGGTTTCTCATTCCTTCCTTCATCAAATCATTCATGACAACCTTCCAGGCTTTGTTATAGTCCGGATTTTTTAAAAATCAGCAATATATGATCCCTGCCCTCAGACAGCTCACATTCTCATAGGTCATGGAAATAAATACAGAATTATACATCGAGTAGAGGAGGCTGATCATTCAGGCTGAGAGATAAAATTAATGTTTTTCGAATTAAGATTTTTGTACAAATCAAGATGAGTAATGCTAGCTGCTAAAACAAATCATCACCAAATCTCAGTGCATTAGTACTCTAAGGTTCATTCCTCACTCACGTCAGTCTGATGCCGGTCTGGGACACTCTTGGCTATTTTCCTCTAATTTGATCATGGTGAACTTTAAGAGCTTTCAGTGATAACAAACAACCCGCCGTGGCACACATGCCACAGGTTCGCCACCATTGCTCCAAGTGTGGATTCAGAGTCATAGATGTCTTCCTTCATATGATGCTATAATTTTTACACACAATTTTCACTCAAATGGGAAAGAGAGCGCATGGTTGGTTGTGTATGAATCTCATAGCTAAGACCTAACATGGCAGTTATCACCATTGTTAACATCCCATTTGTTATGCTTTGTGTCTAGATGTCCCCCACAAAGGCTCATGTACTCGTAGGTCAGGCTTTGGGGAGGTGATTGGATCATGGGACACGATGATCATCAGTGGATTATCCTACTGATGAGTTTGTAGCTGACTTACTGTTAGAAGGTGAGATCTGGTTGGAAGAGCTAGGTCACTGGGGGCATGGCCCAGAAGGGTTTATCTCTTCCCCCGTCCTTTCTTCACTCTCTCCTTGCTTTCTGTCTGCCGTGTCACAAACAACCCTTCTCTGCTCTGCCTTCGTGCCACGCTGCCCTGACTTGGAACTAGCCCGTTACGGACTGAAACCTCTGCAAACTGTGAGCCAAAATAAACTTTTCCTCCTTTAATTTGTGGGCGTTAGGTATTGCATCCCAGCGGACAGGAGAAGTAATTAAAACATCATTCCATCCCAACCAAGTGGCAAGGAGACTGGCAAGTATATCCCGTGACTCAGGAGAAAGGAACGGGACTGGCAAACATCTATTCAGTTTCTGTTTTAAATTGTAGGTCTGGATAAGAGTTAACCAGATAAAGAACTAGAGAAAATATTTTTCCAGACCAAGGAGATGGTACACATAAACGTGGAGACGAAAGTCGTAAAGCTTGTGGTCAGGGTACTTTGGGCAGCTTCACATGACTGAAGTGTAGACTATCAGACCAGAAACAGCAAGAGCTGAAATAGGTGGCTGTAAATCAGTTTTAACCGGGTAAGTGACATAGTTTCTTTGCATTTTAAAAAACCACTCTGAAACGGCAAGGAAATCAGTTAAGCTGTCATAATAGTAGGTCAGTAGGAGCTGACGAGGCTCTGGATCGGATTCGGCCCTGTGCTGAGGGACTCGGAAGGAACTCACACTTAGCAGCCAATTTGGACTCTAGCAAGCACTGACATCAAGCCCCAAGAGGGAAGCTACGTAGAGAGTGAGGGATTTATTTTAACTGAGGATGAGAAGAAATCATGAAAAGTTGAAGTCTACCCTACCGCATCCATGTACCATTTTTAAAGATGAGGAAACTGAGGCGTGAAGAGTTGTTACTAGTGTGTAGTCCCAAATTATGTTAGCATTAGAACAAGAGCTAGAAACCCCACTTCTGCCTTTCATATCTCAGACTGGGTCAGTCTATGTCCATAAAACCCATTTAGGCATAAAACATAACCAGTATGTATCCATATGTCTTTTGTCACCCCAGCAAAGTGCAGAATAAGTGTAATAAAAAAAAAGAAATAGAATTTACACCTCAAACTCGGGTCAGTTAAATTTCATAAACATTTTTTACTCTATTTCCAGCCTCTAAAATCTCAGGGTGGAAAGGAATCAAGTAATCCTTTAAATTGTTTTGGAGTTACTAGCTTGTGCAGTTAGATATGAGAAAGAAATGAAAAGTATAAAAACTGAAAAAGAGATAAAATTAATATACAAGTGATAAAATTTTATGAAAAATGCTGTGCCTTTACTCATCCCTCTTCTCCAGGCACCCTCCCTCCCCTGGTGTTCCCCAAACATGCCAAACTGCAAGTGACTTTTGTGTTTATTTCTTCTAATAAGAAACCTGAAAGAATCTTTTACATTTTAGCCTCAAGGTTAACTCTCCTATTTCATTCCAGTCTGTGTTATTCTAGAACTTCTATTATTTTCTGCTTCCTTGGTCTGCTTCGAGGTATCACTGGCATTAATATCTCCCAAAATCTGATATTTTCATTAATTGATTGATTTGTCTTTTTCTGACCATAGAGGGTAAACTATTCGAGATGAAGAACCTTTTGTTGTGTTCATTGCTGTCTCTAGTGTCCAGAGTGCTCTCTGGCACATATTCCCAATGCCTAGAATACTACCTAATACATAGTAGCTATTGAGTATTTTCTGAATAAATAAATGAAATCCAAGAAAATCAAATTTGGAATTATAAGAAATAATAATAGAATTAGTGAAGTGTCTAAGTACAAATTTCGTTTATTGAAAAGCCTTTACATCTACAGAGAAACACCAGTGAGAAGATCATAATGGAAGAAAACATCACATTTATAGCAGCAATTGAAAATGTGTACCTCCTGGACATAAAAAACGAAGTTCAGGGTCTATATTTAAAAGTTCAGGGTCTATCTTTAAATTTTAACATTTTTCTGCTACATTCAAAGAAAACTTGAAGGAATGGGAAATCAAAGCATTCTTGGATGGGAAGGCTCAAAGTCATGATTGAATTCTTCCTAGGTTATTCTGTAAATTTAATATGGTATTATAAATATTAACAGGATATTTTAGGTTGGGGAAAACAAAATAAGCTAATCATAAAGATCATATAGAAAAATATGCAAGAAAACCCATGAATGTTCAGAAAAAGAAACCTAATGAGGTCATGTTAGTTCTCCAAATATTGAAACAAGTTATAAAAAGAAAATAATCAGAACTGTGTGAATTAGCATATGAATAGACAAATTATTAGAACAAAATGACAAGTCCAAAAGTAAACCCTAATACATAAAAAAGTATATAATAAAAATGGCTTTTCAAGTCAATAGAGAAAAGATGCACAATTCAATAAATGGTATAGGGGCAATAAAATTTAGGCTTTACCTTGTACCCTACATCTATATAAATGGAAATACAAAGTATTTAAAAGAAACGATGAAACAATAAAATAAAAGAAACAATGAAAGAACTCAACCCAGAAACCACACAAGAAAATATAGACAAATCAGACCTTTGTGGTTTAGATCTAGAATGTCCACCAAGAGCCTTGTGTGTTCAGAAGTGTGGCTTTTGGAAGGTGATTGGATCATGGGGCCGTTACACTCATCAGTGGATCAGCTCACTCTTGGGTTCACAACTGAATGTGCTGTTAGGAAGCTGGGCCTGGATGGAAGAAATGGATCTCTGGGGGTGAGCTGGGAGGGTATATCTCCCTCGCTGGCTCTTTCTCTCTCTCTGGTTTCCGGGCCACCATGAGGTGAGCAGCTTCCCTCTCCCCAGGCTCTTCCACCATGTCATTTCTGCCTCCAAGCTACTGACCAGGGGCTGTAACTGTGAGCCCAAACAAACCTCTCCTCTGTTTAGTTGCGGTTATTGGTTATTCTGTCCTGGCAAAAAAAAAACAGTGACTAAAAGACTGACCATATAAAAATTAACGTTTAAAAATTTCTGCATGGGAAAATGTACTAGGAGAAGTGAAGAAAAAAGACAAGTGACAAAAATCTTTGTACTACACATAAAGGCTAATTTCTCTAATGGATAATTTATATAAATAAGTAATAAATAAAGTCCAATAGCCTAATTCTTAAATTGGACAAAGGAAATGAATAGACAGGTGATAGAAAAGAAAATTCAAATCATTTTTAAACATATGAAAAGACACTAAACTATATCATAAAGTTAATTATACTAAAAGAAAATCAGAATGAAATTTAACCTTAAGTATCATTTTTCGGTCATCAAATTGATAAATATCAAACATGGATTCCATCCATGTTATCAAGGTAATGGAAAAAGAAACAGTGGATTACATGGTTAGGAGTATACTGGCTTTCTAAGGTCAGTCTGTCAATATTTATCACAACTGAACTATACATAAGATCTAGCAGTTTCATTTCTAGGATATATGTGTACATAATGATGTGCATACAAAGTCCATCATTACAATATTGTAACAGAAAAAAATGGTAATATTTTAAACATCTGTCCCCAGGGCACTGGTTAGTTTATATATGGTAGTTGTCTTAATCATGTTCCTGGTAGCGGGAGGAAAAATACCCAAAACTTGCAACTTCACGGAGGAGTTTATCTTGCTCACAGTTCATGTGTTTCTGCCCGTGTTTGGCAGGCTTAAACAGAAATGTCATGGCAAAAGGACCTGGGCACAGGAAAGCTGCTCATGGCATGGTAGCCAAGAAACAGAGAAAAAAGGAAGGAATTGGGAAGGTAGATATGGGCTTCCAAATCCCAGTGACCTGCCTTTAACCAGCGCCCACCTCCTAACAGCAAGGCCGCTATAGCACCCCGTAATCTAGTCACCTTCCAGAAGGGCATAAATTTTCTGTTAGGCTTCTGGATAGAAACTATAACAGTGGTTAAAAACAACAAAGTAACTATTTCCTGAGACTTACCTCCAAATTATATTCAGAAAGAAAAAAAAAAGCAACCTGAATAGTGTGTTTAGAGTGCTATCCTTTGGATGTAGCAGCAATATTTGCTTGTATATACATACGCACAAACTGTATCCTAACAGATGCGTGCCAACCTGAAAACATCAGTTGCCTCTGGACAGACAAGTTGGGTGACTGGAGAATAGGGTGGAAAGGAGATCTTTTTCCTACAGATTGTTTCATACCTTTCCACTTTTGAAACACATGAATCAATCAATTCTAGCTCACCTGCTGGTTATTGAAAGCGAAGTCACATCTGCTGCCAGGTGTGAGGGACAATGAATGCCACACCCAAATGGCTATCAGAAGAACCTTGTTCTTATTTTTGCTCCTTCAGCAGTTTACTGGCCGGGCTTATGCAAGCAACATCTCCACTCGGGGCTGATCTGAGAAAGGTCAGAGACACTGATTTCCAAGGACCTCTCTTGCTCCGGACATCCAGCAATATAAATCACAGTTTTCTTCACACATTTCTTAAGTCATCGCTCTACCTCCTCCTTTTCTCTGCAGCTCATCAAAAGCTCAGAGGAAAAGACAGACAATTGAAGAAAATAAAATTGCAAAGATGACTTTTATAGGGCTCCTGTTGAATCACTGTGTATTCCACCTCCAAAGCTGAAAATGATGAGTTTAATATCACACAGAGCAGTGCATCTTGTATCTCTCAAAAGACAGCTTATGCTACCCAGAGAGCTGGGAGCTCGGCAAGACATAATTTTTCACTCCAGCTTTGAAGCAAATGAAATGACAGTCATCAAGCCCACATTCTAGAAGCAACATGGTTTTCATTTGATTTTAACTTTGTTTGGAAGTGTCCCATGGAGGGAAAATCCTTCTAAATTTGGGCTTTTCTTCTTCCTCAGGACTAAGTACAAGGAAGGAGGTGGGGAGGTAGCCAGGTCTGCCCTAGCTCTTGCTAGTGCTGGCCACTGACGAGGACCAGTTAATTGTTCCAAAGGTCAGGAGGCCTGGGTGTCAGTCCCAATTATTCCATGAACTTGAGCAAGTCCCTTCCACACGTGCTTCCTCTGTCACTTTCAGATGGGATTAATGGATATATATTGGACTGGTATGGAGAAAGAGAAAGTTGTATTTGAGGGATACTGAAGATTGAATCCCTAAAAACCCTCCAATTATGGTATCTGGAGTAATGTCTTTGGGGTCTTTTGTTCAGTCATTCTGCATCTAGTTACTGAGCATCCTTCACTTATAGCACTGAGCTCTTTACAGCTGATTTCCCTACCTGCAGGGAGAGTTAACAAATAAAACCTTGTCAAGCTAGGAAGTGACTTCAATATGTGTCAGTAGAGAGCAGAAAAACTCATTGACATCATTTATAGGTGGCAAACGATCCTCCATGAATAATCTCTGTATTACTGGGGAGTAGGTGTGACATCATGAAACAAGGTTAAATAAAAGAATTAACTAAAACTTCCTAATAAAACTCCCAGAACAGTGCCTGCCATGCATTAGAAATACAGGAAATGATAGTAATTATTATTACTGTTTTTGATTCACATCATAGGTCTCTGAAATTGGACTAAAAATACCATTTTCCAATAAGAAACCTGAGGCTCAAAGTGAGAGCATGATTTAGACCATATTCCCCAGCTAGAAATGGCAAGTTGTGGCCAAGCTGCAGGGAGACCCAAAATAAATATGATTATGTTGCCTGAAAGGTATTTCTCATTAATCGGAGGAATAAATTCCACTGATGTCTAACCATGAATGTATTAACTGTTCTGAGTAAGGAACACCATGCAGTCACCCAACAGAAACCTCACATCTTCCGCAGACCTCTGAAGAGCGACACTGATGCTGGCGCATTCAGACTCTGAGGACAGTGGTCCTCAGTACCTCGACTCTCCACTTATGCTACAAATAGCTGCCAAATCTGCTGACGCAGGAGCCAGATTAAAAGAGTATGTGCGCGTAGTGTCTGGTCACTTTAAGGCGAGGTCTGTGGCCCCAGTCTTTTTATTTATCCGTTCTTTCAACAGAAAACAAGTCTGGAGTTCTACATTGACATCCATGCCCACTCCACCATGATGAATGGCTTCATGTATGGCAACATCTTTGAGGATGAGGAACGGTTCCAAAGGCAGGCCATCTTCCCCAAGCTGCTCTGCCAGAATGCCGAGGACTTCTCCTATGTAAGTCAACCGTTCCCTTGAGGCAGCCCCAAGCCCCCTTGACTCCGTGTGCTTCTTTCTTTCTTCTGGTTCAGTTCAGTTGGGTTTGACCTTCACAAGACTCCTGCTCTGTGCCAGGTCTTGGGTGGGTGATAAACGTATAGGTAAATCAGCTATGGCTATACCCTCAAGAAGCTGGTCACCCATCAGGGAGGGAGACTCTGAAGGAGTAGCCTTTGCTGTCTCATGGGTTGGCATTTGTTTAGTGCATCTGACTCCAGCATTAACAAGGAAACCACTCACATGCCAGACCCCAGCCCAGCGTCTGTTTCCATGTATCCCAGAGCTTTGAGTATGAGTGCAGCGTATCTGCTCAAGGGGCCATCTGCCCACCGCTCACTCTCATCCTCCGTGACTTTCTCAGCCTCAATTCTTTTGTCAGTAATTGGTGATAATTTCTACTCTGCATGCATTATAGCCTCCTGGATGAAAATATGCAGCTATAGATACAAAAATACCTTGCAGGCAGTAAAGACCTAAACAAACTCCAGAGACTGTTGTCATTACTGCCTGCTCCCATATGAGAAAAGCTGGAGATGCTGTGAGGTGAGAGCTAGAAAAGAATTTAGCACAAATATTGCAAAAGAGTTGGCAGAGATCGTAAGAAGGGGGACTAGCTTGCCGGATGGGGACATTTTCCTTTGTTTTGATACTAAATCTCTGGGCCTTGTTATTTCCGTGTGGCCAGAGGGGGAGAGGCCCACAGAGGTCACAGCAATTTCTGAAGTTGATGAGCTGCAAACTCACCTGCTCATTGCTTCAGGCTGGACATTAGCAGACATGATAAATTTCTCAATGCAGTAGGGTGCACTTTTTAGCCTAGTCCTCTCTTTAGACCCAAAAGACACTTATGGACCAGAAAAATTGAGAGTCTAGTGCAAGGTCACCCAGCACGTAGGAGTGCAGTGAAAACAGCTGGCTGCCTGTTTGCAGCTACAGGATGAGCGCTCATGTCTGCAGGAGCCTGTATAGCAGGGATGGCAAGCCTTTCAGAGCGTTCAGTGACAACCAATAGCCAGCTGCGGCACACGCGCCACAGGTTCGCCTCCACGGCCCTGCGGGATGGCCAGCCCTCGTGAAACTTCAGAGCAGGCTTGGGAGGTGGGTCGTGGGCCTCAGAGACCCTCGCAGGGGTGAGGCTTCCAGATGAGGGCTTCAGAAGACCCCCGGAGCTTAGGGCTGGAGTAGGGTCACCCGTCCTGGTCTAGTCATTGTCTCTTCTCTGACCCTCAGTGTCCAACGCTCCTGTTTTGATATTTTCTTTCTTTCGTTTCCTTCTTCTCTTATTTCCTTCTGAATATGATACACATCCTCTTATTAAAACCAGAGTCTTCATTTACTTAGATTTCTGGGGATTTGTACAGATTGCCCCTCTAATGACCAGTGAGCTGATCCTCCCAACTCTAAGAATAAAGCGTTATCATCGT
Source organism: Hystrix cristata (assembly GCA_004026905.1). Lineage (NCBI taxonomy): Eukaryota > Metazoa > Chordata > Mammalia > Rodentia > Hystricidae > Hystrix > Hystrix cristata. The sequence continues at coordinate 11,730 of PVJO010020526.1, forward strand.
GTGCACTTCACTGATGAGGAAACTGAGGCTGTGGCAAATAAGGCAACTTGCCTACTGTCACGCCATCAGGAGGTAGTAGAGCACGTATCCAAACTGAGGACTTGAGACTGACCTGCTCGCTCTTTCCTCTCACTCCGAGGAAGACTGGCAACACTCCTGGCGTCTCTACCATTTGGTGACGTTGGGCATGAACTCGGCTATCTCTACTGCAGTGAGGGGCATCGGGGTGTCCGGAGGCATCAGGTGCTGTGTTCGAGTCTGCTGTATCACTAACTTGCCTCACCTCTGAGTGTATAGAGCGCCAAAATGTCAGCACCTACTTCGAGGGGATCCTTTGAAGCCTAAATGGGGTGCTCCATGGGGCACAGTGCTATAAAACTGAAAGTATTGCCCGAAGTTCAGTTCTGATCAACATCATAATAGTTGTGTTTTGTCCCCTCTCTGCCTTTCCCTGCTCCTTCTGTGCTCATTCAGATTGCCAGGTAGCTGTTGAGCAGCACTGATTGTGCCACAAGAACTCGGCCGAGTGCTTTTCATTCTGTTGTTTATTCGATCACCATGATGATCCTGAAATTGGGATTAATAGCCCACTTTTGCGATGAGGAAGCTGAGACCAGGATTGCACGATTTGTTCACGGTCCAGCAGCCAGTGAGTAGCCAGCCACAGCTTTCTTCTCTTGCTTTGTCTCTCACAGTCTAGCACGTCCTTCAACCGGGATGCTGTGAAAGCGGGAACTGGCCGCCGCTTCCTCGGGGGACTCCTGGACCACACCTCCTATTGTTACACCCTTGAGGTCTCCTTCTACAGCTACGTCATCGGTGGCACCACCGCTGCTGTGCCCTACACTGAAGAAGCCTGTATCCTTGGCAGGTTCCCACCAGCCCTGAGCCAGCTGGGAGTACCCACGCTTGGCAGGATTTATTAGGTAGGTCAAGAATTAGGTGCCCAGTTAGGAAAGGGCCAAACTCTGGGAGAAGAATGAAGGTAGCTTGTTCTGCTGGAGGAATCTTTGTTTGGTCCTGTTTGCCCCTGACCTTCACATGACCTTCATATGTGAACATTCCCACACTGCTGCTGCCAGATTCCAAGTCTCCCTGAGTTCCTTGGGACCCATGGCCCTCCTACACTTTTGTTGCTCTTGTCTTTCTCTCCCTCCCCCTCTTTTGTGAGGCAGTGAGCCTTCTGTCTTTTGAGGTACGTGAACACCCAGGCTGGATGACACCCCAAGGTTGCTGAGAAAGAGCATGGTGACCTTGACACCTCTTCTTACCCAGAATATATAACACTATATTGTATTTTCTCTTTTCATCTCTATCGTCTGGTGTTCTTGGTATCTCACTTTCTCTTCTCTCTACTATTTTTCTTTTTTCTTTTTTTTTTCTCTCCCCTTCCCCTCTCCTACTTCTCCTCAACTATCCTGTACTTGTCCCTCCCTACTTCTTATCTTCCCTTTCTCCTGTCCTTACTGTCTCCTCTCTTCTTCCCATCCTTCGTTCTTCTCTTTCTCTCCCCTTTGCCTCCCCTCACCTTCCCCACCTTTCCCCGCTCCTCCTTTGCACAGCTGTCCCTTTGTCTTTGTATTTCCTTTGATAAATTGCTTCTCCTCTTAGTTTTCTTATAGAATTTCTCTGAAAACTCCTAAGCTTGCTATGATGAAATTAGAGGTTACTTTTGAGTTTGCTTGATTTTTAAAGGGATTATTTGGTAATTCTAGTTCCTGAGTGTTGGTTTTAATTTCAAAGTCACTATATCAAGGCTGTGACAGATTGTGATAGATTCTGCTTTCATTTATTCTTTTGTTTTTAGATTGATCTATTTTTCCTTTTCAAACCTTATTTTTCTCAGAGGGAAAGAGTTCTATTTCAGGGAAGAAAAAGGAAAAAGATGGGATGACCTCTGTAAACATTGTCCCTGGATATTCTGGGGGCCTGCTTCCAGGATCCCTATGGATGCTAAAATCTTTAGATGTCCATGTCTGTGTTATGAAAAGGGGTGCAGTATCTGCATGTGACTGGTACACATACTCCCATATACTTTAAATCATCTCTAGATTACTTATAATACCTAATACAATGCAAATGCAATGTAAATAGTTGTATTGTTGTATTGTTGTATTGTTTAGCGAATAAGGACAAAAATTTTCTGAATACTCTTTGGTCAGCACAGATGGATTATTTGTCAAATATTTTCTATTCATGGTTGGTTGAATCCTCAGTCACAAAACCCACTGATTCAGAGTCCGTGGATATGGGAGGCCGATTATATATGCAAATTCTCCCTCCCTAGGAGGATAAGTGCTCCTCTGAGCCTTTCTTCAACCCTTAGTGTGTGTTTATGGAATTTACCATACTGTGCAGAAAAACATCTTTTCTGGCAGTGGCATGACCCAGTCAGTCGCAGTATGGTGGCTCCTAGTTACTTTGCTGGTAACATGGGAGGCAGGGTGATGGCCTGGGAGGGGCTGACAGGGGCAGGCCAGGGGCGAGGGCAGTGTTGGAGACCCCGTAGAACACTGGACGGATCATCATGAGAACCGAGAGTTCCTTCCCCCCATCACCAAGACTGAGAGTCCTCTTGATGTCTGCTTTTTACCCACTTGTTCCAGCAAGACCAAGGGAACAGGGGCTGCTCTGAGGCACAGTACCCATGATATCCAGAGTCTTGGCTGTCACTTAGGTGCCACCCTACTCCCTCCCTTGGCACATGCAATGATGTGTGGCCTACGACTGCTGCAGGATCCTCTAGCTCCTTAATACTTACATAGGTCACACTGCACACCATACCACCTTCGTCCTCCTACAATACTGTGGCAAAAGAGGTAGAGAGATTTGCCTGGAAGAGCAATTTGAGCTCGTGCACCAAATGGGACCCAGCAACGCCAGCAACCCGGTTCACAGTGAGACACGGGTCCCTCTGGAGAAAGCCTGTACTTAGTTTTTCATTGTTTTATGATATCTAACTTTATGGATTTGTCTGCCCTTTTGAGCACTTCTAATGTGCTTTTGTGATGGAAGTAAATGTATTTTTACTAGACCACCCCTTCAAGTCAGACCCAGAGTTTCTGGCCCTCGGTACACAATTGTCACTCATCAAAAGTAAAACATCCTTAGGTCAGATGTGCCAAGAGTCATACAAGGAACCTAGAGTAAAACACTGAACAACAAAACGTGGTGCTGACTCACAGGGTTTTCGCTGAACTTGAAGAGAAGAAAGGGAACGAGACAACAAAAATACATGTGACAAGTTCTGTGGCATAGGAATTTCGGAAAGCTGTGGGATATTTGAATTTAACAATTATATATGGGATGCCTACCACGGGCCAGATAAAGTTCTAGGCAGCGTGACAAGAATGTCTTTCCAAGCAGGTGAGAAAGAATTCAATACAGTACAAGGCTTTCCTGACAAAGAGGTAGCTAAGCTGAGTTTTAAAACTGAGCAGAAAAAAAAAAAAAAAAGACTGAGCAGAAGTGCATCCAGTGTGGCTGGGGGTGGGTTGCTGGAGAGAGAGGACAAGAAGAAAGGTGCACACCAGGAGCCATCAGTGGCGGGGTATGACCGAAGGACTTCAGGCCCAAGACATAAGTCAAATGCAGGCTATAAGGAATTTGAACTTGAGTGTGAAGACAATGGAGAGCAATAGAAGGATTTTAAGTAAGAGTGGAAAACCACTCTGGCTACAAGTATAATTTGACTGTAGGCAGGAATGCGCATTAAGAGGCTGTTAGGATGATCCACGTGGGAGGTACTTCAGGCCTAGACTGGGATGGTGCTGCAGGGTATTTAATTAAACCGAATGGCCTTGGTAATGAGTGGATGAAAGTGGCAGTGGAGACAGGAGCTAGTGCCTATAAGGAGTCAAGGATGAAAAGAGAGTCTATGTACCAGACGGCCAGGCCACAGTGATGCTCGAGACACCCTGCCTTTTTCTGCCATCCAGAGGCTGAGAAGAGGAAGCTGGAGTTGCGTCAGCAAAGCAGGGGCTGATTCAACACACACAAGGGAGATTTAACCTGGTTCCTCTTTGAAATACGTTTTTTTCAAACTCATCTTATGACAGAGAGACTTCAGGCAGACAGATTGTGATCTTTGTTGGCTGCTGGCTCCGTGTCCCAGTCAGAAAAAGAAATTACATGGTCTGATGGGAAGGGCAATATGGTCTGGGAGAAAGTGTCCTCTAAACAGGCAGTCGGCAGGCCTGATGCTGATGACACCAGCCTCACCCCAGAGAGCGCCCTTCCGCGAGTTCTCCGGCCTGTCTGGCGTGAGCTTCCTCGCCTTCACAAAGCCCTGAAGACTTTCACACTCTTCTAGCGCCTGGTGCGGGAACGAGATAGAGATATTCATGAAAAAGCGTGGTGTTATGCAAAGAGAATAAATTTTAGATCCAGACATTGCTGGGCTTGAATTGTGGCTCAGCCATTTACTATATGAGCCACCTAAAGCAATGACATAAACTCACTGGCCCTCAGTGTCCTCACCTAAATTAACAGGAGGATGTAATACTTAACTTCACTGAGTTGTGGTAGGGTTAAAGGAAATAAGATATATAACTGTGCACTGTACATTAGGTATTAAATGACTATTGGTCAAGCCGTTGAAAAGTTTATGTGACTAAGGCCCAACATTTATTATTATTTTTTTTTTTTTTGATGCTGGGGATCGAACTCAGGGCCTTGTGCTTGCTAGGCAAGCACTCAAACCACTGAGCTAAATCCCCAGCCCCTCAACATTTATTTTAAACATAGGAGATAAATTGTTAGAGCAACAGGCTAGTGGCTGTGTTGGTAGGACTTGTGGGCAAAGGGCACTGGTAGATGGTCACAAAACACCAGCTGACTCAGACAGTGGGGAGACGAGTGCTTCCTGTAATGGAGTGTTCTGTGTCTGTCTTCCAAGGTGTGTTCTCCCAGTAATCAGGATTCATGGAAACAAGATTAGTTAGCCAGAGGAGCTGGACGAGATCAGGGAAGGGCAAGGGAGGCGGGGACGCCTGAGGATATTTCATCCAGGCCACAGTAGGGTCCACCTCCCACAGACCAGAACATGTGCATCTGCCAGTTCAGTTTTCCTCCCTGGAAAAGTACCAGCTAAACATGACCTGGGCCTTATTCTATGAATTCCCTTCTCCATTACCTCCGAGAAACAGAGCAATGATCAGTCACCAGTGCTTACCCAGATGTGTGACCTTGGGCTGGTGATCTCACCGCTCTGAGCCTGTTTTTTCATTTGCAAAATAAAAACCACACCCACATTGCAGACTTATCAGGAGGGTGAAACGATGGCCATATCCCCAACTCCCTGGTATCCTTGGCCACCGAGAGGTACTCAACAATGTTTCTGTCCCACTCTTCTCAGCCCCATGTGGACCATGAGGCTTCCCTTCTGTTGCCTGAGTCTTTAACCCAATGATTGCTTTGAAGTGAGGAGTGGGGGCTTGAATCCTTTACCACTGTGACCGCATGGCCTCCAGTAAGCTTTGTCCCTTCTCTTAGGTTCAGAGTCTCATACATCCTACTTGTCAGAATTGTCGTGGAATAAAATTATGTGCCCATGTGATCACTACTCTGATCTCGTCCAGCTCTGACATTCTGAGATTTTTCTCATTCTAAAATCTAATTCCATTCTTAGGTAAATGTATGCTATCAAGAATCCATGAGCCTTTGATTCTGTGAACATAAAAGCTTCTAATCTAATCATGAAAATCAATAAAAAGTGCCCGAGAGAGCTAATCAAGTCAAGCCAATAGCCACTTTCATTCTTTTAGCCTAAGAGTTTTGAATTGGGAGACATTTCATGGGTTTCAAGAAGAAAAATTATGATCTAAAACGCACGGGAATAAATACATAGAGTTAATTTTGTGGGAAGAAGGGTCATTGCTTTCAACAGAACCTAACAGAGGGACATCTCCAGATGCTTCCCTGGCTGGTGGCCCCAGGAATTCTCTTCTGCTGCACCGTGGGAAGAATAAGCTTCAGTGTCGAAGTCCCAGGTGTGAGTTCTCCCTCACATCACTCTTGCTGAGAGCCGTAACTCAGACCTGCTCTGATTTTATTTACTTCTCAGGGTTGTCATGAGAGTTACATGGAGGAATTCAAGTCTTCATGAACAGATAACTCACCGGGCACATACCCAGTGCTATTAAATGTTAGTTTTCTTGCCTTTCTTCCCTGTCATTTGTTGTTTTTGTTGTCATCATGAAATGATACATCCCTGAGAATTTTGGACCATTCTTCAGCACGCCCTATTTACATTTTACTGGTCTGCCAAGTAATAAATATGCTCTGTTCAAACGATTTAAAAAGAGAGAAAGAGGCCTAAACTGGTATTATAAAGTAACCCAGAGCTTCTCTGGCCTTTGTTTATGGTCTGGTTACAGTCCAAGAGAAAATAGCTCTTTGACATAACAGATGAGAAAAACGTTGGGAACAGAGACCATGGGACCTGGGCAGACTGGTTTCCACCCTGGCTTATAGCTGTGACCACATTGAAATCAGATAATGCTGGCTGTAGGAGAAGGGTATGGCTGGCTGAGAGAAGATGCCGAGATTCTGAATCAGTTAACTGAATCAGACTCACTTCAGATCCCACTATATCCTTTGTACCAGGTCCTTTGAAACATGCATCAGATACTGAAGGTGTCATTTATCTATTTATTCATCCACCCAACAATACTTACTAGATACTGGAAAGAGACAGATGAACGTTGCATGGTCCCCGCCTTCAAGAAGATAGCTTGACGGGGAGAGAGAAAGGTAAAGAGACATCAGACTCAATGGAGGGATAAATACCCCGGTAGCTGAAAGCTCTGCTGGCTGGGGAAGGGGTAGAAGTCATCTAACCCAGCAGGGAGCAGTGAAGAGCGGGAAGAACTTCCGGGAGGAAGGGAAGCCAGGCTCGGACCTCTAAGGTGACAGGGATTCAGGCAATGGAAGAAGAGTTGGTGCAGCCTTGGCAGAGGGAAAAGTACGGGGGGGAGCCAGATGCCAGAGAGAGGTTGCGCTGTCCAAGTATAGGAGGGTAGCTGGGGCTGGGCCAGAAGCAGCCAGTGATCATGAAATGTAGGCAGAGCCAGGCCAGAAAGCAAAGGAGAAAGATAGATGCAGTATTAACAGGGTACAATTATGAAACAACTTTATCGTTTGTCTCCCATTGCCCTTACAGATAGATGGATATAGATTGTAGATCTAGAGATACTAAAAGCTCTGGAGTTTCCAATAACTCTCAGGAAATTAACAATTCTCTTATTAATTCTACTCACAAATCAGTCTTAGTTCAGCAATTCTTTTTTTTTTTTTTTTTTTTTTTTTTTTGGTGCCGGGGATCGAACTTGGGTCCTTGTGCTTGCAAGGCAGGCACTTTAACCACTGAGCTAAATCCCCAGTGAGTTCAGCAATTCTTAATGTCCGGCCCAATCAAATCATCAAACCTCTTCGAAGAAAATTCCTCCCCATCGTCTACCTCAGGTGTGTGTTAAATAGATTGTTTATGGTGAGGAAGAGACTTAGGGTCTGCCTGACTCCTGTCCCCCTGATTTTCCTCCATCTAGCTAACAGAAGCTGTTCACTCCTCCAACATTCAGCAAGGTGAGGGAGAGGAGGACAGGAGGCTGGAAGTTTGTGAGTGACTGGTGCTCTCTTTCAATGGCCCGGGCAGTCCCCCGGAGCTCCTCAGACACGCCCTCTTCCAGGGCTGGAGATCTGTTGACTTGGGTGATTGTCTGCTCAAGAGACGGTCTATGGTTCCTCCCTCAGTCCTGGGTGATCTGATGGTTCTCTCTATTGGAGTCACTGAATCTCTTAAGTGACCTTCTTTTCTGAAGGTGAGTTGAAGGTTGCAAAACCGGTTTCTGGTTGTCTTTTGCAGGTCCTTCATGGTGGTCTCATACCTCGCTTCAAAATGTGGTATCTATTTGTGATCTCAGCTGAACCTGAGAAGGAAGTAGTTCCATTTCATGTGTTTCAATATGTAACAGGTAGGAGAGAGCATATCGTTGCTTGTTTGCACTTGAGGTAGAAGGACGTCAAGGAAGATGCCAAGGTTGTTGATTTGAATGACAGGGAAGCGAGGTCCAACCACTTAGCCATGACCCATTAGAGAAAAAGACTCTGGCGGTAGATATTTTAAGCTCTGTTTTTGATGTGTTAAATATAGAGGACATCCAAATGGAGACTCTGGGTAGAAAAGGGGCTCTCGGGGCCCGACATTCTAGAGAGAGGACTGGGTTTCGGACAGGTTCATAACAGGTGCAGGTTACTATGACTTCGTGGTAAAGGAAGTGAGTTTTTGATGTGGGCTTCTGCTTGATGAGCTGGTGAAAAGAATGCTGGGCTAGAAATCAGGATCCCAGTTCCGGCTTGGACTTCTGCCCTGTGCTCCCCTCATAAAGCTGTGAGATGTTGGTTAAGTCGCTTCGCCTCTCCAACCAAAGCTAGACACTGGTAGACCTCCCGTGAATGCAAATGGATGAGTAAGTGAAGGGGAAGAAGGCCTCAGCCCGCATGTGCTAGTCTATTTAGCTCAGTAATAGTGCAGTAAGTGCTGTGATCTGTGCCGTTCAGAGGAATTACCAGCGTGTGGAGTACTGCCTGGAGGTTCACTGTGTTTTTAAATTAACGTATGTTTACAATACCTAATAGTTACTGTTCCTTTATGGAATTTATCATTTTTGATCCTTTTACCCCCCTCTCTACCTATTCTTCCCCTGACTCCCTTTCTCATCTTCAAAAAGTTTGTCTTTCTGTTTTCTACAATCTCTCCTTTATTTATGTCTTTTGTTTACTTACATTCGATGGGTTTCTCGGATGTGCAGCAACAGACAAACACAATGGAATATTTTTCAGCCATGCAGAAGAATGAAATTGTGTCATTTGCAAGAAAATGGATGGATCTTGAGACCACATGTTAAGCAAAATTAGCCAGACCCAAAAAGTTGGATATTCACTCTTGAAGGGGCGTCTTCACTTTTTAGGTGGACAGAAAAGTAGGAAGCAGCCAGGTCTGACCTGTTGGTTGGCATCTAATAATACCTAGGTACTTCCCTGTTCTTATTTGTAGCACCCAGGGCCATAACTTTGCTGAGATTCATAAGGGGAAAAAAAGCTTCCATCAGGGGGTTTTGAAAACAGAAGGCTAAACTGTGCTGCACTCTGCCAATTTTTTCTTCCTCCTTGCAAACATGGACTAGACTTTGACTTTAAATGTGATGCTTACTGACCAACTGGCTGGATGAATGAATGACTAATACTGGTACAGTAACAGTAATGGTAAAAATAATAATAGTGATAATATGCTTCATGAAAAAGGTCAGGATCCTTGGATTGAAGCATTGGCTTTGCTTATAACTTGCCGTGTGAGTTTGGGAAAGTCTGTTCTCTGGTCTGGTCCTAGTTTTCCTGCCTTTAGATTAGAAGATAAAATAATATGATCTTCAAGTTTATTTTCCAAATCAGTAGGTCAGTAGGTCGATGGATACATGAATGGATGGATGGATAGATGGATAAAGATAAAGATCATTTGATTTGGGACTTTCAGGTAAAAGCAGAGTCACTGAAGCTCAGAGAAATCAAATAATTCCCAGGGCTGCAGAGCTGCTAAGTGGTGGAGTGGAGATTTAAATCCAGACTGGTCCAGCTCAGAGTGTCTCCTTTGTCCCCTCCACTTGGCAGGCTTTATTTTCCCTTCTTCCTGCTGCTGTGCAGTCAGCTCGTGTTTCCTCCCGCTTACTGAAGGATGAGAGTTTTCCTCTTTTCCCACAGAGATTGAGGCTCACCAGTCATCTCTTGCTACCTTATTGGCTACTAGAGCCTCTCTGTGTAACTCCTGCCCCCAACACTGACCTGCTTGCCATTTCTGATCCCATAGATACAGCTCCTCTGGATGCCACCCATCTGCCCTGCCCTGTGTGAGCCCCACCTTGGACCTGCTATGCCCCACCTCCAGATCAAAGTGTGTCCCTGGTTTCTGAGCACCTCCTGCCGAGGCCAGGAAAACCAAAATGTCATTACCTTCTTTCTCCCAGCCTCCCTCATCCCCAAAAATGAGGTTTCTAAAGGTTTTATCTGCTGTTGTCAAGTTTATAGCCATAATTCAAATTGCTGTTAATATTACTGTCAGCAGAGAGCTACAAATTACAAAGTCGTAAAGTTACTTTATAGTGATAACTGTCAGACTTCACTAGCAGCCTGCAAGACTCCATGGAAACCAAGCTGATGATAAAGAGAGCTGATATTGTTTCAGGATTATTACTGTTAGGTGACGGTCAGGAGAAATCCTGGCTGATTCATAAGTAACTTGAACTTGTTTGTCTATATTCGGGTTCATTTACACACTATGCACATTTTCACGTGCATAGCTACACAAATGTAAAGAGCCCCCAAAGTGGGAGGTCTTTACTGAAGATCACTTTAAACAATTTGCAAGTTTAGGCTTAAATTTACCTGCCCAAAGGACAACGAAAGGGGCTGCCGGCCACACTGTAGGGAGTCAGTAAGTCGCTGTTGGATGGGTGAATGCCCGGAACGCCTGTGGGGCTGCTTGTGCAGTATTTAGAACAATGATGTTGAATAATCTCTGTCTTTGGAGTAAAACAACACAGAAGCAGCTTTGAAAGTCAAGATTTGGGGAAACTTGTTTCCTGTATAGTAAAATGATTTAGTCATCTTAACTGACACTATTTAGTTCAATATTAACGCATAAGATGATCTACTAACCCTGATATCCACCCTAAACTATACTATATTAATCAGAATTAATTCTGATTCTGGCTGCACGGACCGAGCAGTTTGGGGAGCAAGGAGGTTCTGGCCTTTCCTTGTCCTCCTGTTGCCAGTGTCCCCGGAGTTCTGTGTCTGCTTCTAGTGACTCTGAGACAAGCATTTCCTTCCTAGGTCTCATCCATAAAATAAAGAGTTTGAACAAATGTCTACACCCACCAGGTCTCATTCAAAGAGTTGATTTAATTTAGATATAACTCAGACTTATTCAGCTTCTACTATGTACTCAACACAGTCAGCTCTGGGCTTTTGCCAGACTCCAGGGGACACAGGCAACCTTCCCTTTTGTCCACGGGACAGCCTTTCCTTTTGTCCAGAAAGACCAGCAACCTGCACCTGAAGTCTCACTTTGGGCTGCACGCCCAGCCCAGACGCGCTGCCTGTCTGGGGCTTCTTATCCGTCGATATTTTCCCCAAGATGATAAACATGCTGCCAATAAGAGGAGGCAGCTGCCAACTCTGTCTGAGACAAGGGCCTCTAGCTGGGCTGGTGGTGTGCTTGGCTTGCTGATGTGTCTCAAGAGGTAGGAGGTGGGAGTCGTGGCTGGGAGGTGGCAGAGGGCGCTTAGAGGGAGGAAGCGTCAGGACCACGCTCTTCGTTTGTGCAGATTTCCCCTCGAATCAGTGGAGAGGAGTGAAGAGACGGAGGGTGTATGGATTTCAGTGCAAAACAAAATCTGTCTGAATGCCGTGCCCTGGGTGGACCATCCAGAAACAAACCGCACCTTCAGTGTATGGAGGGCGTTTAGCGCCATCGCCGCGCTGGGTCCTTACAACAGTGCGGAGAAATAAGCGTTACAACCTCCGTTTTGGAGACGAGGAGTCTAAGGATCTGAGGAAGGAGAGGTGCTTTGTCCCTGAGTGCCTTGCCTGAGCCAAGACCAGGCCCAGACTCTGCAAGGACAGAAACTCAGAGTCTGGCGGAGAGAGCCCGCCCAGTGACACAGTGTATGGGTGGCGGTGCAACACTTCCCGGAAGTTCAAACTTCTTTTCGGGTTATATCCTCTCGTTCCCCACTAAAAGACGCTTCCTTTGCAGAAATCAGCCATGTAGCCAAGGAGCTGCTGGCTGAGGTGTAACTAACAGAGACCATCGTTAAGCCACTGGGTGAAAAGGAGCCCGGCCTTTGCTGCCAGGCTGAGCTGGGTACACATCTTGGTTCTGCTGTTTACTAGTGTGTGACCGAGGGCAGGTGAGCAAACCTCTCTGAACTTCAGTCTGTCCATCTATTATGGTGATCAGTCTGAGTCTTACCTCCCAAAGTTGTTTCTAGTAGATGAAAACATTGAAAAATATTTTCAGGTGTCTAAAAGAGTCCCTGAAACATAGAAGGTATTCGATAAATGATTACTATTACCAGCCCTCATCATCTCCTGAATTAGCTGCAATCCAGGGAATAAATGTCGGGGTCACTGGAGTCAATGAAGTCTGTGGATTCTTTCATGGAAACTTCCATGAAGAGTTCTTAAGATTCTTAAGGAATTCTTAAAACTCTTAAGTAGCAATCTTCTTAAAAATGTATTTAGGGGGGTTGGGGATTTAGCTGAGTGATAGAACGCTTGCCTGAGTTCGATCCCCAGCACACCACCCCCGACAAAAATGTATTTGGAGTACTCAGCTATCCCGGCAGAGACAGACTCCATTAAGGGTACCAACGGGCATAATTCAAAACTTAAAAAAAAAATGAAATCATTAGTGATTAGGCTCAGGACTCAGTCAGTGATGAAGATCTGTGACTGAGGCAGGGCTCAGTGTGACCGAGATTTGGCATCTGGTGCTCAGCTGTAGACAGCCCTCTTTAATGTGGAGTGGAGGAAATGCACAGTAATAAAGACTAGAGTATAGTAACTAGAGTCCATCAATTTTTATCTTTTAATGGGATCGCAACTGACATTCCACCTCTGTGCCTCAGTTTCCCATTCCCTGTTGTACCTACCTCCTGATGTTGTGCGGATCAATGGCATACATGAGAATTATTTTGAAAACTTCCATCCTGTCCTTGGAGAAGGGTTGATTCTTGATGACAAGGAAGAGGAAGGGGGTGTAAGGGAAGTCGGACACAGACTACCCTTTAGGACAGAAAACAGATCTAGAATAGGGTAGGGGCAAGGGCAAGACTCAAGAGGTGCCGGGCTGGTACAAAGGCAGATCAGGCAGGACCCATGTCCACAGGGAGCTGGTGCCACTGGAGAGGTGCTGGCCACGGGGCTGGTGACCCTCAGAATAATGAGAGTCTGGCCTCCAACTCCCAACTTCTGCCTCTTGCCTCGCAGGATACCAGGCACAGCTCCCTTGCGGTTGCCTGAGGTTGAGGCGCCCTCTCCTGGCCGTTAGGGTGCATGGCTGGCTATGAGTCACTTCTTTTCTGCAGGGGATGGGGGGCCACAGTGGTCCTTTGTTTGGACTGACCCCTGAGCTCTGGAGGACCTGAGCCACCTTGGGAGCTGGAGAAGGGAGAAGCACATCCCCTCATCTTCTCACAGGTTTACCCCTCTGTGGGCGGGAGAATCCGCTACACCTGTGTCATCCCTCTTCCTCTCAGCCCCCTTTTCTTCTTTGTCTTTTCATCTTTCTACAGTACTTGACTCTGCCTCTTACACATACACTTTCACGCATAGCTTTTGATCCCCTCTTTTCCCTTCTTCACTTTCCTGTCTGCTTCCCTAGCTCAGCCTCCCTTCTCTCCTCCCTTCTCTTCAACTCTTCTTTCTCTTCTTCCTTGGAAAATAGTGGAATTGTCTTGTATTCTGCTTCACATTCAAGTCCAGTGTTCTCCATTCTGACAACCTTGAGCAAGTTGCTCAGTGTTCCAACATCTTAAATAATGGTGAGGACTGAATGAGGTGACCTGTCACACCTGACTTAGCTCTGACCACGGCAGGGATACAGCTGTCCCTTCCCTTCCTCGTCTCCTTTTCAGCCCCATTTGCTGGCAGGCTTTTCTGTTCTTCCCTCTTCGTCCTTTTTCAATCCTCCCCTCCCCTTTCTCTCTCTGCACACCACAGTCCAGATTCAGATTCAAACGCTGCTTATTGAGCTTTTCAGAAAAATGGGGACTTGCCCTTCACCTTGAAGGAACTGTCTTTCAGGGCTCCCTGTCTCTGGGTTCTGCCTCCCAGGAAGACGCAGTGACTTCCTGCCTGAGTGTCTGCTCGGAGGCTGTGAACTGAGCTAAGGACAACCAGAGGGCGTTTGTATGTCAGGGGGCGTCCGTTCCCAGGGCATCTCGCAGGGAGGTTTTGTGGTGAGAAAGCAATCGTGTCTCAAGGCACCCGTGACATTCTGATGTGTGTGTCCATGGGCCAGTTATTTTAATTTGCTTGCTCATTTATTTATCATTTGTGGTAAATTATAACAAAATCTCATGCCACAATAAAGCAATACAAAGCATTTCCTATCACTGAGCTCTCAGGAAAACGTCTCACCCGGGACCTGTGTTGAGAACCCAGAGGCAGTGGCCTCTGGCCTCGTGAGCATTTCTTCAGCAGATGCTAGCATAAATGTCATGTGGCTGCCTCTCAGTGTCCCCTGATGAAAACCAAGGGCATAATCCTAACATGCAGTCCAAGCATGCAGCTGAGATCTAGCTAGAAGTTACAATAAAGCAGGCGAGGGTAGACTGCTTCTCCCACTATCCTGAGAGATTATCTTATCTCTCAGCTCAGCTGCAGAAAGCCAGGACAAGCAGGTGGCAGAGGCTCAGGTAGGAGATGGGACTGGAGGGATTTGAACAGGTGTGGTTCAGTGGTTAGGAACCCAGGCTCTGAGATCAGACAGGTCTGTTTCAATTCCAACCCCTGTGTGTGACCTTGAGCCACTTACTTTACCTTGCTGAACTTCAGACTCCTGGTTTACTGATTAAAGATGATGGTACAAACTTCCCAAGGTTTTTGTGAGGGCTAGATGAGCTAATGTAAGTACTCCACACCCTGACTGGTTCCTGGTAAGGCTTGGTGGCTATTGTTACATGTGGCAATTCGGTGTGATCACTTCCTGGGGATTCCAGTTAAGTCTAGAGTCTGCTGAGAAGGCAGTTGGGAACTCATCCGGACACCAGGACAGAGAACCTTCGGCCCCACCACAGAGATAGGCCCAGCCAGCTGACCACTTTGAAAGCAAAGGGCCTTCTTCTCTTGAGCTCGCTCAGAAAAAAACTGCAGCTGAGATTGTGCTATTTATTTGCACTGAGGGAAGACTACTAAATTCCAAGCTCACTTCCCTTTGGCTAAGCATTTTAGTGCCAATATGTGCAAGAGGATGTCTCTGAGATTCTGGGAATGCACAGCATTCAAGGCTTGAAGAAGTTGTCTGTGTTTGGGGAAGTTGGGAAGCTCCAGAAAGAAGAAAAAGATTTGCCATTTGCCTACTGTGTGCTGGTCACTTGTTAATTGCCTTATTAGCTTATTTGACTCTTGGGCAGCTTTATGAAGTACTCACTGTTTCTTTCTTGCAAATGAGGAGGTGTTGGCTCACGGTATTCACTCAATTTAGGTCACACAATTCGCACAAGGACAAGCCAGGCTGTTCACTCTGCCGTCCCCCTTTCCAGACTACATGTGGGATTCCGCATGCCTGTTCCCACCATCCCCAGCCCTCCTGTCCCCACAGCTCCCAGGGATGGTGGCAGACCACCCCGCTTTGGCAGAACAGACCCCTCTCCAAGGTGCAGCTCAGCCTACCGCTGCTCTACCTTGGTTTTCTTCTGAGTGAGTTTTTTACTTGGCCTAAACTCACCCATCACTCTTTACCAGAAGATAATTGTTGAGGGAAAGTTACTGGGCTCTGCTGAAAGTCATTTTTAGATTCCAGAGCAGGACAAGAAGGAGCAATGACTTCACATGTGCATGACTAATTCAAAACACTTTAATCTTCGAAATGTCAGACTTTATGGTCAGTGGCTGTTCCACGGCCGGCGGTGGCACTCTGAATATTAAAACACCAGGATGGCGGGGCACCTGGCCTGGGAGTCTCTGGAAGGGCAAATGACCTCTAAAGGCAACAGCTGGTGCTGCAGGCCAGCTTCACAGTATCACGGGAAAACGCAGCGTAGCATGAGCGATAGGCCACCTGTGATTCGGGTGTTCTGGAGGATGGTGTGGATCTGTATACAGTCCTGAAAGGGGTGGTGAAGCGGCTTATGCTCAGGGTCGCTAGGGGACTAGTCCAAGGCTACTCCCTTGCACATCGCACAGTAGCTTCAAAACAGCATTAGCTCATCCATGTTGCACCAAGTAACCTAAGACAAATTGGGAACAAATAGGTCAGGACCTACTTCATGGAACTTTAGGACCCTGTCAAGAAACGAAGCCTCAGAAAAGCCCACTGGGTTCTGGCCTCCTGACATTTAGGGAAGGCAGGCTGGAACACAGTCTATCAGAAATGTACTGTGTGACTCAGTAACTTGCTTTTTACCTCTGTGGGCTTTCATTTTCCTATCAGTAAAAGTGTTGGAGGGAAAAACCCAAAACAAATATTTACCAAGTATCTGCTCTGTACCTACCAAGATGTAAGCACAAGTATGGATGATGGGTCAAGGGCCTTAGGCCCTACTGACTATGCTCACACCTAGGTCCTATTCACTGCATATATCTTAGGCCCTATTCACTGTAGCCCACACCTAGGTCCTATTCACTCCTATACTTTGGGCCCTATTCACTGTAGCCCACACCTAGGCCTTATTCACTGCCAATACCTTAGGCCCTATTGACTTGTAGCCCACACCTAGGATTCTGAGCTGTACCCCGTTGGTCCCAGCATCCAGATCATACACAGAGACCGGTAGGCCCAGACAGACAGGCCAGGATGCATACAGAAAGCAAAAGAACTTTGTTGCTAGGCATTCATTATTTCAAGTATTAATTCACGTGTTCAATGAGGTTTCTGGGTATTTCTTCTGTGCCAGGCCCCATCCTAGGTGGGTCAGATAAGTTCCCTACATTCCCAGAGTACAATATTCTGGAGAAGTTGGCGTGCAAACATTACCATGAGAAAGAGAATTCCTGTAAGGCATAGAGGGCATATAAGGAAGAATGTGCATAACTCTACCTAAGGGGTTTGTGATGGCTTCATTGAGGAGGAGCCCTTGCGCTGAAACTCCAGGAATGGGCACCCAGGCCAGGTCCCAGGGACACGACACAACAATCTGTGGTCAGGGGCAGGACCTGTCTGGAGTGTCAAGGTCAGGGAAGGGCTGTAGGTGGGGTCTTCTGCCTGACCCCACTAATATTGGCTATATCTGTGTGACTTGCTAGTGCAACAGGCTCCTGTGGAGATGTTCATTGTCCCTGAGCGGTTTGGTTTGGCACTTGCCACTCTGATGATCCTCCGGGAGAGGAGCGTGCCACAGGAAGCCACCGTCACCACAGCGGAAGAACACTCAGAGAACAGGCCTGAGTCTTACCTGGAGCACGGAGCCGAGCCAGCCCACAGCCCCACCTTCAGACGTTTATCCTAGATCAGTCAAACCAGTCACCTGCACACCCAGGAAACAGATGTCATTGTGAAATAGATGGAGCGGTTAGGGGAGGGACTGCCAGGAGCCGAGACGGGATGGAAGAGTGGGCTCCCTGCTTTATGAGCACAAGGAGGCATTGGGGTGCAGTCATTCTGAGCGGGAAATGGCATGACCGGATGTGCGGGGCTCTTAGTCCACAGGCAAAGGCAGCAACTGCAAGACTTAGTGGCTTGAGGGGGTCAGGTAAGATCTCCCTGGTGAGTTTCCCAGTGACTGCACCCGCGAGCCCTTCAGCCTCTTCTGCGCCGCCGGCCAGGAAGGAAAACTTACTGCAGCCTCTGCCCAAGGGCTTGGGTGGGTTCCTCCCGGACTCCACAGCTTTAGGGGCTCCCAAGCCCTGGGACTAATAACCTGCCGCCAAGGAAGCACCTCATTTTTTCCCTTTTTGAGTAAATAAATATCCTTTTCCCTGAATCAAGGCAAGTCAAGTCAGGAGGTGCCGGCTTAGTGCTAGGCAGGGGCCGACTCCTCCCTGCCCAGCAGATGCCCAGCTGGCATCCTCTCTCCTACCCCCTGTCTTCCTCTCCAGGTCCGTTTTCTTCAGGTCTAGATGTGCATCTTTCCTCTCAGATGTTCAGATGGTGGCAGAGAGCGGAGCCAGCGTTGTGCCTTCGCATCCATAATACGCTAGTTTAGGATTTTTATTACCCTGCAGTGGGACGCATTGACATTCAGAACCCAGTCGACTGCAGCACTGTGTCTGAATCCTTCATGACATCCGGCTCTGAGAGCCACCCCAGATACATCTGCACTAGATGTCTCTATTGGGCCTGTCCCCGCCCACCAGCCCAGGGCGCTGCTGGACATCATACGTGCTTAGATGCCAAAAGACAGGACAGAACCGGCGGTCTGGGCCGTCAAGGGGCTCAGACAGCAAAGGGGGCTGGATCGGTAGGGGGTACTCCATGGAGGGAATGGGCCTCAGTAACAGGATTTCCCAAAGTGAGGTAGTGTACAGAGTACAGGTGCTTCTCGTTCACAGCAAATTCTCACAATACCCATGTGAGGGGGGAAGCAATCATTCCATTTATAATTTAGAAAACAAAGGCCCAGATTGCTGAAATAATCTGACAGAGGTGCGTGGCCAGGAGTGGCTATATTAGACAGAGCTCTTCTGAGACACAGAACCAACAGAATGGAGAGATGCATTTTAAGAAATTGGCCCACATGGTTTAAAGGCTTGTGAGGGCAGGCGGCGACGGGACACCAGGGAAGAACCGATATTGAAGTTCACGTCCAAAGGCATGTGATGCAGAATTTCCTCTTGTTTGGTGGAGGATCACTATTTTGCTCCATTCAAGCCATCAGCTTATTGGATGAGGCCCACCCACATTAGGGTGGGCAATCTCCTTCACTGGAAGTTCACTGATTTACATGTTAACCTCAACCCAAAACACCTGCACAGAAACATTCAGAATAATGTTTGACAGTGTAATCGTAGCATGGCCCAGCCAAGGTGACACATAACACTGAATATCACAGTGGTATCCCTTGAGTTTGACCCCAGGTCTTCTGGCTTCAGAATTTAAACTCAACCATACAGAGCACCCAGAAATATCTATTCTGGACCTTAAGATCTGTGCTGGAGAAGAAGGATTTCAAGTGGTGGTTTTAGCCTGTTTAACAACAATTCATTGAGGATGTCATCAAATCTAGCTCTATTCATAATGACATTAAAAGCAGAACAAAACAGAAACTACCCTCATAGCCTAAAGATAGAACTTGCAATCTAGTGGTGAAGAGAGAAAGCATTCTGAAGGGTGGATCATCCTGAATAAAGGTTCAGAGGGTGGAGCTAGGTATGTTAAAAATTGGCCAGTCTGTGTGGTTGGGGATTTAGCTCAAGTGGTAGAGTGCTTGCCTAGCAAGCACAAGGCCCTGAGTTCGATCCCCAGCACCCCCACCCAAAAAAAGTGGCTGGTCTGGAGTAGCAAGTTCATACAGGGGATCCTTAGGAATTAAAGTTGTAAAATTTCCATGGGGCCAGATCATAGAAAGCCTTGAATACCATAGTACTCATTTTAGTTTGTAGTTTACAGACAATAATGAGCCAGAGAAAATTCTTGAGCAAGAAAATAGCATGAAAAAATTACTGTATTAAGAAGCGTGGATGGTATATACAGGAAGAATCAGTTTACTGTGGACAGTTTACTGTGGACTTTGGGAACATTGTGAAGTCCATACTTCATTTCCCAGTTAAGAAAGAAACAACTAGCAAGGGCCAAGAACTTAGCCATCTACTGACTTCTCAGAGACACTGCAAAATTGGGGGTGAGCCATCTTTGATGTGGTAAGCACTCTTCTAGATATTTTTCCTAACTTAATCTCAAGACAACCATATGAAGAAGTCAGTCAGGGACTTTTGTTCTCATTTGGTTGGTGAGGACACTGAAGTTCAGAGAGATAAAGGAACTTTCCTAAGATCACACAGCCAATAGATGTGGGGTTCAGAATTCCCATCAAAGCCATCTAATTCCAAAACCTGCACTTTTAACCACTAAACTCTAGCAGAGAGGAGTGGGGAGGATGCTTAAGTATTGCAAAGAGCAAAAGAAGGTAAGTGGAGGGGTAATGAGAGAAAATGAAGGATTGAGAATTCAATCATTTGTCAATAGTTTCTAAAACTTCACCAAGGCTTGACATAGGTGGACACAAGAAAGGAGGAGGCCAAGGCTTATCTGGAAAGATGCGCATCAGCCAGGGAGACCTGGAAAGAGATGGGGATCATTTGCCACATCTCCCTTTG
>PVJO010020527.1:0-31819 GCA_004026905.1 Hystrix cristata
CGTGAACACATGCACCCCCCCCCCGGATTCCCAGAACTCAAGGACTGGCCGTCCCAGGTGGGCCCAGCGGGCCAGTTTAATCTCCGGTCACTTGGAGCGCCCGAAGCCTGGCCCTCGTCCCCGCCCCTCCACTGCCCGAACAGCTCAGTGGGCACATTCACACTTGCGTCTGGGAGCGGCTGTTGATCCCAGGGGATGGTGGGGACTTGGGCCCGTGGCCACCCTGGCCCTTCCGGCAGCGTCTCTGTCCTGCTGCCCTGGGCCCTGGGGGACTGAGCCCTGGACTAAGCGTCTCTGCATGTGGCCGGGACGATCTTGATGGGCCGCAGGAAGCAGGGACAAGGCTCGGTGTCTGGGGATTGTCACCACGGAGCACGGCAGGATCCGTAGTAGGCTCAGGCTGGCTCTTTAGGGGACTCCGTCATCATGCTCACTGTCCACGGGCCGTGCCCCTGCCCAGCAGCAGCCATGGCTCAAGGGGCAGCAAGTATGTGCCCAGCACGGAGGACCAGAGTGGCGGCGGGGAGCGGCTACTCTTGCCCGTCTTGGTCCTGGCCCTAAGCTGCCACAGGGATCAGAGCCCAACCCCCGAAGTCTGCAGCGGCCTCTGAGTTCCCCAGCCCCCGGGCTGTGCCTTCCCGCCTGGCCTCTGCTTGCTTGATGGACGGCGTGGGTCCTCCTGTCTCCGGGAGGCCTCGGCCCTACGCGGGTGATCGGAGGGGTCTGAGGAGGAGGAGGTGGCGCGGGGACCCCACTAGGCTGCTCCAATGTCGTCATAGGTGTCCTCAGAGGAGGAGTCCTGCTGGGGGCTGGAGTGGCCTAGAGGCGGGAGACTCAGGTCAGGGCCCTGTCCGTGCTCTCAGATGCCGTGAGATGCCATATCGGTGTCTTGGGGCCAGACTGTCCCGTGGGTGGAGCCTCACCCTCCTGCTCAGCGAGGGCCCCATGCTGCTTGTCACAGTGTGCCCTACAAACAACAGTGTGGGGCCCTCTGCAACCACAGTGCTCCCCGAAGGGCAGGCCAGCTCCCCTTGCTCGGACGCCTTCCCACCCTCCTCGCCCACGTCCCCATTTCCCACAGTCTGTATGTTGCTCAACCCCTTCTCTCCCCTCCTGCCTCCGTTCCCTGACCTGGGGCCAACAGCACCACCAGGGAATGTCCCCCACTCCATCCCTCTCTGTCCCCTTCTAGTCCCTTCCCTGCCCGGCACCTGGGCACTCAAACTGCTCCGTGGATGGCAGGTGGGGCGGTGCCTGGAAGTTCTGGTACCACTCCCCAGAAGAGGTGCTGGAGCTGTCGTCTGCGGGGGGCCCTGCGGAAACCCCACACCACCTGGTTACCTCAGCCACCGCACAACTGTCCACGCTGTGTGGGAGGCCTGAGGACCTAGGAGAGCCATATCCCCGGCCTGAACAACGTGGATGTGAGGCCCAGAGAGGGGAGGAGGCACAGCCAAGGCCACAGAGCAAGGCCAAGACTTCGCCTGGCGCTTGGGGCTCCAGCCCAGGGCTTCCTGCTAAAGGGGCTCCCGGAAGGGGACCCCAGGATGTGGAGACCCAGGACTCGCCCCCACCTGGGAAAGGCGCCTGAGACCCGGCCAGCTCCAGGCTGGGGGGCTGCTCCAGGGAAAACACGTGGGGGATCCACAGGGGTGGCTTGCTGCCAGGGCTGTTACAGTAGTCCTCGCCGGAAGACGTGGACCCGCTGTCGCTGTGCGGGTGACATTGAGGGTCCCCTGGGCGGCTGTCTGCGGCGCAGGGTCCTGGCATGGCGGAAGGCATGGGGGAGGCGTGCGGCTCTTCAAGTCCTGGGCGGGGAACACAGATGGTGAGGACCAAAGCGGCAGCTCAACAAGAGGGCTCCTAGTCAGGCTGCAGGAGGGACGTCGTGTCCACAGAAACACTGTATAGGGCGGCCACAGCTGGGCAGCTCAGGTCTGCATCCCCGGCCCCCAGGACCCTCCCTCCCGCAGACTTGCCTTCCACCAAGGGCGGCATCTGGAACCGGCTCTGCTGGGCCTCCTCCTCTGTGACCCGGTGCCGCTGGGAGTCTACGAGAGGCAAAGGCAGAGTGGGGAGGGGACACGGCTACATCCTACCAGGTCTGGGCGCAGGGGTGGGTGGCAGGGGGAGACCAGGGCAGGAGACGCTGCTTCCGGCCAGGTGCCTGGTGCCCAGCCCACCCCACACCCGGCCGGCTGCTCCCCGTCTGTGACTGGCGAGCCTCGGAGTGGGAGGCCAGGTCTGCAAGGTCACACTTGCCATGTGTAGCCACTCCAGCCTCCGACCGGGGAGACCCACAGAGCCTCGGGGACCTGGGTGCTGGGCACCCTGCAGATGGCATGCTGACCTTTGGTCCCAGCGTCAGGGGACGTGTTCGGTCTGGCTCAGAATCTGGGCCAAGGAACGCCTTGTCCCTGAGGCTCCTGAACCGCAGGCCCCCGCGTCCCACACAGACACCCCAGCCAGCAGGCGGGCAGTGATGCCGGCTGCAGCTAGACCCACAGCTGCCCGGGCTGAGCGTTCTGCCCGCCCTCCAGCCAGGGTCTGTGCTGTCGCCTCAGACTGGCTCTGGTGGGCACGGGGATGAGCTGTACCGGACAACGTGGACCAGATTGACATCTCAGGGATGCCCCAGCGCAAAAAGAAGGGGCCCAGCCCCTGGCTTCTCGGGACCCCGTCTTTTGGAGTCTGTCCACACAGTCAAACTCCCAAGCTGCCTTCTGCTGTGGGGAATTTTTGCCTCCCTAGTCCTGTCTCAGGGGAGAGGGAGGGGCCGAGCGTGGTGGGAGATGCAAGCTGGGGTAAAGTGGGGAATGGAATTGGGCGGGGTGCCAGGGGGCACAGGGGTGACTGCAGGGGGCAGAGACAGCGCCTTTGGATGAGTGTCTGGGCGGGGTCATGGTGGCCATGGATAGACAGACAGACAGCCAGGGTCCCAGTGAAATGCCCTGGGGTCCCCAAGCACCGGGCAGAGCTCCACACAGGAAGCAGGGAGGTGAGGAGGCCTCCAGGGCTGGGCTGGGTGCCACCGTGCACTCACTGTAGAAGGTGGTCAGCACCATGGGCGGCTGGGCACTGAAGTCGTAGTGCTCATAGTCAGAGTCGGAGCTGGAGTCCGAGTCCTCTGGCGGCGAGGCCCCGCCCTGGGCAGGTGGCTGGAGAGCTGGGGAGAGAGCAAAGCAGGCGGGGCAGCTGAGGGCAGGATGGCAATGAAGTGGGCAGGGGGCACAGAGTGTGGGTGGCAGGGGGAGACCAGGGCAGGAGGGCGCCAGGCGGTCCGACCATGGACCGGAATTTCCCAGGTCCCCTAGCAACTCAAATATGGAGACTAAACCATGTTTAAGTAGTCAGCCAACAACACGCAGCACTCACAACGTGCCAGGCACTATTCTAAAACGAATAAGATCGCTTTAACCCTCACTGTGAGTCTGGGAAACAGAGGCAGGGTGATCTCCATTTCACAGCAGAGGACACTGAGGCACAGAGCAGTTCTCGCCTTGCCCTATAAGTGGCTGGCTCCCTGGCTCCAACTCCGGCTGCTCAGGATTACTCAGGGAGCGGCTGCCCTGGGCTCAGCCCTGTGTAAACGCCGCACCCGCATCTCTTCGAGAGGATGTGGGCATCGCGTCCACGGAATCCTGACACCAGCTGAATTTCACCTTGGGTTTCACGTCACGGAACATGAAAAGACCCAACCACAGCACAAACAATGAACTCCAACTCCTCTGTGAGGTTTGCAAGAGATATGGACCCGTATATCCCCAAGGACGGATGACTGATCCATTTTTTTGCTCCGAAGCTATGAAACAAAATCATGCCCCAGGGAAATCTCGATGGGGCTCTGTGGGAGCCGACAGGGCAGGACACCAGGAGAGGTGACATCACAGGCTGCCAGCCCGTAGGCATGGCAGAGCTTGCCTCTGAGAACCAAGGGCCAGTGTGCTAAGGACCGGACTGGAAGCCGCCACCCCAAGTGAGAGAGGGACAGGACCTGCTAAGGCCACGGAGCCGTGCGGGGGCTGGGCTGGGGCTCCTCCATAGCCGGCTGCCACTGTGACTGAGCCTGTGGGGCCTCCAAAGTCCATCCTGTCCACCTCCCTCCCTGGAATGGGTGACATCCTACCTTCTTCTTTGGGGATGGTGACGGGGACCATGTGGTAGCTATTGCTGCCTGCTGGGATGGCGGTGGGGAGGAGGTGCGGGTGGGATCCGGTCACAGGGAGGACTGAGGGAGGGGACAAGGTGTTTTTTGCCCATTCTCAGTCTACCGGGTTTTGGCCTCAGCCAGACCCCTTCTCCAACACTCACAGGCACACATTTGCGCACACACACAGGCTGATCCTCCCGGAGTCCACACTGCTGGATCCACTCCCAGCAGGCACGCTGGGAAGACTCTCCCCTCACCAGGAGCCCCGCGGCCGTGGCTGGACCCTGGCACCCTGCTGGTTCCTCCACGGCTTCCCACCCCCGGCTGCACCCACCGTATTTCCCCTTGACTCTCAGGAGGGTGATGGCCATGGAGACCAGCGTGGTGAGGAGGAGGACGCCCAGGACGATGCTGGAGATGAGAAGCGTGAGCTCCCGAGATTCCTTTTCCTCCATCTTCACTGTCCCTGGAGGTTCTGGAACACAGTGCAGGCAGGAAAAGGAATGAACAGAGGCTGCTTTTCTCCCTTCTTCTCACTGTTCTGCCCTCTCTACAGCTGATCAGTTTCCCTTTCCCATTCTCCTCCTCCCTTCCTTTCTTCCCATCTTCGTTTGGATGTCATGTATACAGTAGGTGCCTAATCAACGCACACTGTATGAAGAAACGACTAGGTGAATTTATTGCAGGCTACCAGCCTTCAGTACTGATCTTTGTTTGCTATGTCTTGTATCTAGCTCTATCCACAGAGCCTTGCGTACTCCTAGGCGGGCTCTTGGAAGGTGCCGAATCTCAGGGGCTGAGAGCTGCCTCGGCCGGGGTGGGGGGTGGGGCTGGTGGGAAGAGGTGGTCATGGGGCGGGCCTGGGAGGGTTCGTGTCCCTCCCAGTTCCTCCTCCCCTCGCCACCTCCTGGCCACCATGATGTGAGCAGTTCTCCACGCCTCCCTACCACACTTCCTGCCTTGGGCCAGCCAACAACCAGCTAGATTCTCTAAAATCCCTGACCCAAAACAGCCCTCCCCTCCTTTGCTTTGAGGGTGTTGGGTACTGTGTCCCCACAACGAGAAGGTGACTAAGACAATCACTCGACAATCGCTGAGCACTGTCGTGCGCCCCAGGAGGCCAAATGTGATGGCAGCGTCAAACTCTGGGGATTCAGCAAGTGGACAGCGACCTGGGGAGCATGTGGCCTGAGGAGGGCGATCTGCACCTCCCCAGAGCGGCAGCCACCAGGGCAGCTGCGTCTCCACCCTCCCAGTCGGACCTGTCCCAGAAGGTGGAGCGAGGCCATGCTCCAGTGTGGCTTCCCGCCCTCCCCCTTCTGAGTGCACGGGCAGCTGGGAGGAGTGACAGAGATGGGCTGCCTGCTTCTCACAGGCAGAAGTCCTGGGCCTGTGGCTTGGCCAGGGAAGGGCAGGGCCAACCCTCCCATCCCCCTTTGCTCCTCCCCCTCTGTCTGGAGAGGGACTCAGCAGCCAGAAGTGTGCCAGGGAGAGGTGGGCGGGGGTCCAGGGTCCCTACCCAGCCTCAGGAAGAGCTGCGGGTGCTTCCGGGCCGCCAGGCGTTTGCCCTCAGCCCCTGGTCCCCAGGACCTCTCTGCCCGCCCCACAACCCCAGCAGCAGCCCGGTGCCTGAGATGGGCGAGGGAGCTGGGAGCAGGGAAGGGAACCTGGGGCCACAGCCTGGGGGCGATGGTCGGGGGGCGCGGAGGGCACAGGCCCCCGAGAGCTCTGGAGCAGGAGCGGGACAAGCCAGGAGTCCTTCCTCCCAGGCAGGCCTGCACACACGCGCACACACGTGCACACCCACACTCGCACATCTGAACTTCTGAGGGAAGCAACACTCACCTACAGTTACCGGGTGAACACTCGGAGGGACTTGAGACGAAGACAGGTTGTGTGGTGTTCGGGAACCTGGGAGAAGAGCCCCCTTCACTCACACACTCATGAGTACCCAGCGTGTGCCAGGCCCGGCACCAGACACCAAGTAGGACAGGCAAGTGCCCGGATGGGGCACGAGGCTCAGGAATGCCCTGCAGCCGGAGACGGGAGGAGCGTGTGGCGCCGGTCGGGAGTGCTTTGGTTAGAAGGTGGTCTGAGGGAAGAATTCTTCCTCTTCTCTGTACCTCTGCTGCAGGACGTGGCCCCGCCTGGTCCCCACTCCCGTCTGCTCATGGGGCAGCAAGTGCACCCAGCGCGGTGGGTGTGAGCTGATTTCCCAGCATGTACTTTGGGAAAATGACGTGGGCTAAAGGACTGTCCCAAGCTCCCCGCCAAAAATGACAGAGCCGGGACAGGAAACCAGGTCTCCACGCTCTGCTGGGACACGAAGGCTGCGTTTGTGCGGTGTGACTCTTGCTTCCACAATCCGACACCTCTGGAGTCGCCTCCTTACATCTGACACCAGCAAGAGCTTACTTTGGCAATGCCCGCTTTTCTCTGTGATACTCCGGATAACGTGTGGCTCGTTACCAACACCACCTCCGTGTGGGGAGGACGGACCAACCCGGTTCAGCCAGTGTGTCTAAGGCTAAGTGAACTGAGCTATGGGTGCTCCGCACTGCCCAGCCGGGAGGAGGGCGTGGATGTCACCGCCCGGGTCTCCTAATGTCGTTTTCCCAGGATCACCAGCCCTGGGGAGACAGAGTGGCTCCATCCAGGTATGCGGTAATTAATTAGTAAAGATGGATTCACGGTCTAGGACCGAGCAAGGCCTCTGCCGAAGATGCCCTGGTGCCTTAGCGAGGTCTCACTGGGCACGGGAAGGGCAAAGTCCCTCCTCGACCAGACACTAGGATGGAAGCCGGGGTCCCAGCCTAGGGGTGTGGCGGGACAGATACCTGAGCAGAGGACCCTGGCTGCCCGAGACTGGCGGCACAGGTTGGAGTTGTTGAACCTCCAGGTGCAGAGAAAGGGTGTGGCCTCCTCCCCACTGCAGGAGTAGAACATCCTGCCAGGCAGGGAGTGTGGCCGCCCGGGGGGGCGGACCATCGCAAGTCCGCAGCCCAGGGCCCTGCACAGCACGTCGGCCTCTGACTGGTACCACTCGCTGTCGCACACGGTGCTCCACACCCCGCGGAAGTGCACCTCCACCTGCCCCTCACAGCGGTCACCGCCCCCGGTCAGGCGCCAGGACTGATGCTCTGGGGACGGTGGGGGGGTCCTCGTGAGGTCAGGGCTCTGCTGCGCAGAGCCAGGCAGCCCGGAGCTCCCGCATCGGTCCCCTCCCACCTGCCCACCTGCTCTGGTCCGCGCCGCTCGGGACCCCAGACCCCAGCCCCAAGGGTGGTTTCCGGACGGGCACCCTGGGCGTCCGCAGCCCTGACCCGGAACAGGGCTCGCATTTAACACCCTGCGCGCTAATGAGAGACCCAGGCTGGACCGGAACCGCCCGGCCTCACCGGGACAGCCCGGGAGATCCCAACAGGGGCCGGCTCCCACGCGGCCAGGGTCCCACCCAGGTCCACCCGGCCCACTGACCTGAGCACACGACGCCCGCGTCCTCCTTGTGCCCGCAGTAGCCATCGCCCGGCCGTCCCGCGCAGTCCCACAGGTGCGTCTCGTCGCCCTCGCAGGCCACCTCGTCGCGGTGGATGAGACCCCGGCCCGCAGGGAAGCGCAGGCCCGGCGCGGCCTCGACGGCCCAGCCGCAGCCCAGCTGCCTGCACGCTACGCGCGCGTCCCGCAGGTCCCATGCGTCGTCGCACACGGAGCCCCACGCGCCGCGCTCCAGCAGCTCCACACGCCCGGCACAGCGGCCGCCGCCGCCCACCAGCCGCAGGGCGCGGGCCTCTGGGGAAGGGTGACAGTCGGGGCGGGGCCTGGGGACCCGGCGGAGGGCCTGGGACGGGTGGGCTCGGAGGGACCTGGGGGTCCCGCCTCCGTGTCGGGAACGGGTGCCGAGCGGGGCGGGGCGGGGGCAGATCGCAGGGGGGGGCCCGGCCTGCGTGGGGGGACCCGGACTGCCTGGGGGGACCCGGCCTGCATGGGGGGGCCCAGGCTGCTTGGGGACGGGGTGGAGGTCTGGCGCTGGGCTGGGTCTGGGGTCAAAAGGCTGGCTCATACCTGCACATGTGACCCTGGCGGGGGCCACGTCCACACCACAGAGACCGTCCACCAACTTACAGAGCCCCAACTTGGGGCCCTGGCACCGGACGGCTAGCGCGGGTCCCCGTGTGACATTGGCGGCGCTGGCGTTGCCCGCAGGGGTCCAAGGCTCAGACGTGGGGGTGGACCCCGCCCCACCGCAGCCCAGTGCTTGGCACACAGCCTCGGCAGCATGGTGGTCCCACTGGGCCCCACACACGGGCACCCAGGTGGCACCATGCCTGACCTCCACCTCCCCGTGGCAGTAGCTGCTGGCATTGACCAGGCGCACCCTGAGCAGTGACCCTGGAGGGAGAGGATCTGCTGATGACTCTGGGCACCCGTTCCCAACCCTGAGCCTCAGCCTTCCTATCTGCGAAATGGGGCTAGGAGGGAGGGGCTGCTGTGGGACTGATCCTCTGGTTCTTCTTACAGTCAGGAGGAAGCACCCAAGGGTGCCTGGAGGCCAGGATAGGTCCGGCCAGGGTGACAGAGCCCTGGCTTGCCCAGTCTCCCCAACCCCGTGGTGGCTTTTGGGTCCTGGCCCAATGGGTGCCCTGTCCCCTCTCAGCTCAGTTCTCCAGAGAATGTTGTCATCCGCAGGCCAGGATGAGAGGCCTTGTCTGAAGTCAGGAGCCCCCAGTGCCCTCACCACCCTCTGCCCCTCGCTACCCAGAGGCCCCAGCAGGAGGGCTGCTCACCTGACTCCAGGGCCTGGCTCTCCGCACTGCTGGCATTGGGCTGCCCAGGTGTGGGTGTGGCCAGGGGTTGCAGACCTGAAAGGAAGCAGCAGCAATGAGGGGGTGAGCGGGCTCAAGTTTGGGGTCCCGGAGGTGCCCTGGGGCTGGGGACTTCCGGCTTTGGCAAGACCTGGACCCAGGCCTGGGGAGTGTTGGGCGCCTTCACAGCAGGGACAAGTCACACATCCCAGAGTGGTCTGTCCTCCCCTCCTCAGCCAGACACACCAAGTGGCTGTGCCACCACAGATGGGTGACTTCATCTCTCTCTGCTGTCCTGATGCTTGGGAAAGTCTGATGGGGCGGAAGTGAGAACCCGGGAGCTAGGCAGTGGGAGAAGTCTAGGAAGAGCATTTTGTTTGGGGGGTCTGAGAATTTCATGCCACACTGTGAGATGGTTGGGACTTGTTAGCCTGGGGACTGTGGAAAGGGCTGCTGGACAAGGAGAAAGCGCCTTCACCAGGGACCTGCCTGCACAAGGGCTTGGCACCCGTCACGTTATTTTTGTTCAGCAATACAGTGAGGCTGATACTAGCCAAAAGGGAGGCCAAGGAATAAAGGTGACTGCGCGAGACAGAGTCAGTGTCCCTTCTGCCCCGAGGCGGAGCTTAGCAGCTTCCTGGCCTTTTGGCTTCCATGTGTCCAGTGGGTGGGAGCCCCGCAGAGACAGCAGGAGGAGGAGGGTGGCGTGCTGGTGCCTCTCCCCTGGCTGCAGCTGGCTGCCGCTGACTGGGAGCCCATCGCATCCCTCACGGTGGACATACTGGCAGTGCTGGTCTGTTCTCCTGAGGCCCAGGGAGTCACAGCTCGGCTGTCCCCACCCCCTGCTACAGCGTCATGGCTTTGCAAGTAGCCAGCGGCAGAGCCAGGGCTTGAGCTGTCCCCAAGGCGATGGTTCCATGCCCGTTTGCAAGCACACATGGTAGGCTGGAACTGGGGACCTGGGGACAGGCGGCCGCCCTCGTGTTCACGAGGAGCCCCTGACGCTTCCTGTCTCTCTGCATTCAGGTCCCCGTCATCCGAGTCTGGGCCACAGTGGCAGAGGCATGGCACCTCCTACGTGTGTTTCCTCCCCAGTGGGACAGTGAGGGCCAGGCAAGGTGGCAGGGAGCAAGAACTGAGCCTCCATTGTGTGGAGCCCTGAAGATCAAGATCTGACCTGGCTGATGCAGAGGCAGAAGACTCAGACTTGTGCTGCACAGAAAAGCCCACGCTCACAACTCATGAGCATGCACACGTGCGTGCACACACCCTCGAAGGGGAAGTGACTCAGAAGTCAGAGCCCACGCTCAGCTCCAACGTGATGTTCAGAGTGAGACTTCAGATACCCACCAGGCGGACTGCAGGATCCTAGTTCCCATGGCAACGGCCTGTACACCTGTGAGGTTTGTGGGGGCAGGAGAAGGGCCAGGCTGCCGGTGTGTGTGTTGGGGGACTAGGGCTCAGCTCTCCCCTGATGCTCTCTGGGACTCTGGGCTGCTGCTTTCTCCTGCAGAGTCACACATATTCCCACCAGATGTAAAAATCGTAGCAGGCAGCGTCACCCGTGTGTCCCCTGAGGTGCTTGATGGAGTGTTTGTTGATTGACTGGAAGAGTGAGTAGGAAGCAGCCACCCCCGAGGACACTGGTCGCCAAGGCAGTTTAGTGGACTAGCCTAGTTCCAGCTTTCGGTCTTGGTGCCACTTTCTCCTGTCCACTGTCCCAGGAAAGGAGTGTGGGTCTGTGTTCTCGGACTTCTCGCTACAGGAGCCATAAGCAGGAGCTACCTGGCACCCTCCTGCCACAGGGCTGGGTCCCCAGAGATGGCGCTTCCACCCCGAGCTTCACACCTCAAGCCAGCCCCGCTTCTGGCTGTGACATGGTCACCAAGAAGCAGCTCTGCTCGTTCAGTGAGCTTGCCAACGCCTGGACCTGAAAGCATTTGCTCTGCCATTTTTCCAGAGGAGAATGTGTGGCCAGAGTGAACTCCTGCCCCTGGCAGGCGCCCAGGAGTGACCTCCCCTCGTGGCCTGGCACCCGAGCAGCCCGTACCAGCGAGATGCGGGCCCTGGTTCCTGGGAGCAGCTTTCATGTTGTGTAGGGAGACCAAAATGTGCAGAATAAAATGCAGTGAAAGATGTTTTAAAGGTCGTGCTGTTAAAAGTCGTGCAATGGGGCTCGATTTACATCACGTTAGCCACCTGTGTCCACTTGCGAGAACCAGAAAATATTGCCACGTAAAGAGACTCCTCCTATCGCTTCTCTCAAATAGATGGTGCTGGTGAGAATAAGTGAATTAAAACCTGAATCATGTCAGATAGGAAATCACAGCATCTCCAAACACGTTGCTTCCATAGAAGAATGAGAGTGTTGAAAATAAAACGATTACCGAACCTGCGTCACCGCATGGGTGGGGTTACTTGGAGCTAAGCTGCTGTGCCCTGAAATCATCTTGGATGTTCTGCGTTCTGCAGAGTGACATAGCGAGAAGAGGAAGGGCAGGAGAAAGAGGAGGGAGGTCTGTCAGGCCATCCCGGGCAGAGGCCCTGAGAGGTCAGGACCTTGGCAGGATCCATCTGAGGGAGACTCCAGGGGAAGGGGACTAAAGGGGTCACAGAGCACAGGAGGAACCAGAGCCCCAAAGAGCTTCCTGCTGCAGAGTCTGAGAAAATGGGGGTCTGTGGGAGGCTGAGACAGGAGGATCGCAAGTTCCAGCTCAACCTGGGCAGCAACGTGACTTAGACCTTGTATCAAATAAAAAATCAAACAAAAGGCTGGGAATATAGCTCAGTGCAAAGGCCCTGGGTACAATCCCCAGTACCACAAAACAAATAAAATGGGGAAAAGAAAAAACACGGCTCTGGCATGTCTGTGTCAGCCAGGCCCCCGGAGCATCCTGTGGGCATCTGAGGGCAGCAATGCGCCCAAGGTGGCACTGGTGCTGGAGGAAAGCGCAGGTCCCAGCCGCCCGCCCGTGTCAGCAAGCTCAGCGGGGACCCTCAGGTCCCTTCGGGGTTCTCAGGGATGCTGCCCCTGGGCCCCACCGGACGGCTGAGAAGAGGGGCGTGCGCTAAACGCTGGCTGCCTGCGGGGCTGTCCAGGGTGGGCCGGGAGGGCGGGATCTGCAGGAAGGACCCTCGCTGGCAACACATTACAGAAACAGCACAAAGTGCTCGCGAGTTCATGTGTCACCTCAGCACCAGCCACAGCACCCGCCAGGCAAGTGGGATCCAGTGTCCCCTCTGCTGGGAATCTGTCCTAAAGAAATAGCCCAGTGTGGCGGCTCACACCCGTGATCTCGGCTGCTTGGGAGGCTGAGGCAGGAGGGTCATGTGCTCAGGGACAGTCCGGACAACTTAGCAAGACTCCGTCTCAAAGTAAGAATTTAAAAAAGGAAGGAGAAAAGCAGCAGCCCGCATGCACAGTCCACAGAGGCAGGAGTCTGCGCTTCGGAACTGGCAGGTGGAGGTGGCTTTCGCAGCGAGCCCCGCTGACCGTGCCACGGGCCTCTCTCCGAGTCTGTGGGCTCTGCGGCTCCCCATGACCGGAGCAGGGCGCGGGCTGTGGCGGGCGCGTGGGGCAGGTGAAGGGGCGACATTTAGCTACCGAGCGGCTCGTGGGGCAGCAGAGGGCTAACACCGGCGCTGCTGGGGGCAGAAACTTCTGACCACACTTCTCAGAGTGAGGGAACAAAGCCACACGAGAGGGCCGTGAACCGAACAAGTTCCAGGCCTGGAGACAACGGGGCTGTTTAAAGGGAGCTTGTTAGGAAAACGGCACTCTCGAGTACTCGCCCCAAAATATTCAATCTGTGATGATGGGTGCGCTGGCGAGCCCGGCTGGGCAGCAGTGGACAGAGGCCACCATGAAAAACACGTGCAGCAGGACCCGGGCGCACGGGTGGCGGGTACAGTGGGGCCACAGGTCGCACGGGGAGCTGGCACTCCCGGGCAGGGCCGCGTCTGTTTTAGTGCCTGTCGCACGTGTCTGCCCGCTGCCAGCTGGAAGCGACCTGAAGAACTGAAATGCTTGAGCTCCAACCTGTGCGGTGAGAATGAGCAAGACAAGGCGCGTGCGCATGCAGCGGGTTTTCCTGCCTCCTGTCTGCTCCGTGTCCTTATAGAGGTTTCAGGTGGTTTACATCAAAATTAAACATCTTTAGCAGGGCACAGTGGAGCACATCTGTGTCCTAGTACTCAGGAGGCTGAGGCAGGAGGATGCTGTGAGTGCAAGGCCAGCCTGGGCTACATAGTCAGACCCTGTCTCAAACCAACAAAGACAAAATCAAACATCTCCAAATCCACGGGTGTCTTCGGGGGGGGACGTGTGGTGAGCTCGGCCACCCACTCCTGCTCCCGAGGGCCAGGGCAGACCTTATGGCTGTGTCCCCTAGAGGAAGGAACTGAGGGCCTCCTGCAGCTGGGGGCGTGGAGGGGGTCAGGCGTCTCCTCCAGGGAAAATGCCCACTTTCTCAGGGGTCACCATGGAGGGTCCCGGGCCGAGCGTCACCCGCAGGATCCTGGTGGACTCCGTGATGAGCTCACCGTGTGAGGGCCCCTCGCCCTCAGGACCGGTTGTCTCCTGTCTCTTGGGTCCCCGCGTTCTTTGATTATAATGAGGTGAAGTGTGTCGGGAAAGACAGCATCTAGCGAGTGCTCACGGTATGCTCTAAGGGGGCGGCTGCTGTCATTATGTGGGAGGTGGACGTCCCTTGTCACCTGGCGTCATCACCGAGAAATGGACGCAGAGGTTTAAAGTCGCCAAAGTGGACGGTGGTAGAGGGGAGATTTGAACCTGTGCAGGCCTGCTCAGGAAGCCTGACCCAGAGCCTCGCACACACTAGGCAGAGACTCTGGCGCTGAGCTACACCTCGCCCTTTTTCGTTTCATTTTGTGACAGGGTTTCTCTAAATTGCCCAGGCGGGGCTCAGACTTGCAATCCTCCTGCCTCAGCCTCCCAAAGTGCTGGGATTAGAGGTGGGTACCACCACACCCAGCCTCTTTTTACTTTTTTATGTGGTAACTAGAAAATTTAAAACTGCAAGGTCTGGGACTCCAGGTCCATGGTGGGCTTACCGAGGATGTCCAGGCCCCCAGTGGCGGTCCTGGGCCTGGACCCTGTCTGTGTGGGAGAAGGTGCTGGAGCCGGGCTGGTGTCCCCCGTTCACAGGTGGACTTCTGAGCGTCACCCAGGAGACCTGGTGTTCTGCGCCCAGCCCAGCCAGCCCAGGAGGCAGAATGAGGGGCCACACTGAGGCTCCCATTGCTTTGAGGGGCAAGGACACCCCGAGACCCACCTGGCCCCAGCACAGACCCAACACAGTTTGGCCGTGGAGCTGACTCAGTTCTTTTTACACACCAGGCCCTTTCTCTGGAAACTGCATCAGATGTGTGAACCAGTTTCATTATCAGCAAGTCCAAGGGGTGGGGAAACTGAGGCCCCAAGAAGTTTTGCATCTGCCAGAGATGATGCAGCTGATGGAGCTGGGATTTGAACCCAGGCTGTCGGGCTGCAGAACCCCACGCTCTGGGTCCGGTGTGACATGGATTTCCAGGTCAGTGGTGCAGCCGGGGCTACGCTCCCTCTGGCCTGACCCTGTGCCCTCAGCACACCAGCCTGGGACACATTTGCCGATGGTCCTTGACTCCGAAGGTGAGTGTCTAAGAGACTGTCTGGGGCAGGGACACAGCCTGCCCTGTTCCTCCCTGAGGTTGTGTGTCCCACCTCAGCCCCTGGGTGCCGGGAGGAGCTGAGGGGGGTTGCCCGGCACTCGTGGACGCTGTTTTAAGATTCCCTGCGTGTTTACAT
Organism: Hystrix cristata; assembly: GCA_004026905.1. Lineage (NCBI taxonomy): Eukaryota > Metazoa > Chordata > Mammalia > Rodentia > Hystricidae > Hystrix > Hystrix cristata. Next base: position 14,759 of record PVJO010020527.1, read on the forward strand.
GCGCAGGAATAAGGACAGCAGCCAGAAAGAAGCAAAAGACTCTGATTCTGCTAAACTTGGAGGTGGGGAGGGGGAAACTTTCAGAGCTCCTGCCGCCCAGTTTGGCTGCCTTTACGGTGTCCCTGGGACCTCGTTCCCATGAGTGACCAACCGCCAGGGACCCACCAGCTTGCAGGCAGCAGTGCGGGGCCTGGGTATTCTTCTTTTACTTTGAAGATTCCTTATTATTTCACAATCTCCTTTTGTAACCTCAAGCCTTGGGGACATGAAGAAAACCTGTGCACTTTGTTGCCGGAGAGAGAGGGTGGCAGAGGCCCAAGGCAGCCCAGCCCAAGGGTGTGGTCACACGGGGCAAAGGTGCTCGCTCTGAACCTCCTCTGGGCCCGCGTGGCTCAGCAGAGGGTGGTCGGCAGTGCGGCCTCTTCCATCCATGCTGGATTTCCACTGCCCTCCCCCACGGAGCCCAGGAGAAGGGGCAGCAGGTTGTGCTCCCCACTGAGCCATGGGGAGGGTTGCAGGAGAGATCTGCACCATGGGCTTCAGGGGTCTCTACTTTCTGGATCCCTCCTCCCGTCTATTGCTGGCCTTTGCCTCTGCTGGATCTGTCCCTGCGTGTGCAGGAGGGAGCGAGGCGGGCGGGCATCAGGGAGGTGACCCTACCGCCCCAGAGGACCATGTGCACCCATCTCCTGCTCTGTGACCTTGGGAGCAATGTCCCCAAGGCCCAGGGGGCTCTGGCTGTCGTGTAGCACTGGGCATAATCTGCAGGTCACATGGAAGCCCTGAGGGGTACACGAGTGCCAATGTGAGTGCCCAGCATTTGGCCATGGCAGCTGCTGAGGAGCTGGCCCTTGCCTGGGATGCCAGCCATCTTTCTCTGGTGCCCCCGAGCAGATGCCCAGGATCACACCTTCCCTCTGGGCACCGGGTGACTTCTCTCTCCAGTGTCACGGAGCCGGCCTGCTTCCCCCTCCCTGCCCCATCTTTCTTCTGAACCTCATCCCAACTCTGCTGCTCCTGAAGAGATGCGGGCTGTGGTTGCCATGGTAACAGGAGCTGCTCTGAAAGGCCTGGTCCTAGTCGCACCTTCTCAGCAGTGAGCAGATGGTAGAGTGAGACACCCCCACGCACGGCAAGCCCTGAGCCTGTGGCTGCAGCCAAGACTTGGCTCCTAGGGACACTGCCCTTTCAGGGCCCCATCTTCTTGAGCCCCATGAAGATTCAGATGGAGAGTGGTGGAGAAGGGTGTCCAGGTCCCTCCTCCAAAGTCGTTCCCAGCGTGGTCTCACATGGAGCCCCAGCCTCCAGGTCTCAGGCAGCAGGAATTTTGGATTGGAACCAAACTCTAGTGGGTGGAAACCTGCTTCCTCCTTATTTTTCATGGTGTGACCGTGAGCAGACCCCTTCCATGCCCCGCTTGCCTCCCTCACCCCATGGACAGGAAAATGTCCATCACAGGACTGATGCAAGGTCACAGGGGTAACCCAGCTCCCGGCCCTCAGCAGGGTAATCGATGGCTCGAGCACCTACACATGTAGTAGATGTGTGTGTGGGGGGTAGGTGGGAAAAGTAGATTCAACCCAAATATCCAGGATGACCCACATCCTTATCAATAGGGTGTCTCAAAAAACTGCCGACGATATTGCAATAAAGTTCAACATGCCCATCTCTTACCCCAAAAATACAGCATTTTACATATCCTAGGAAGAGCCTCTGGCCTGTTCCCAGAGCATTTGCCAGAGTAGAGAAAAATGAGAGATCATATAACAGTCTAGCTGAAAGTAAGTATGAGGTATATGCGATCAAATGGTATGGCAGTTAGAGGAGATATATTATGGTGAAAGACACATTGTCACAAATCCTCTCAAAATCCCACTTTTCCCATCATCCTTGCCACTTTCTGAAGCAATTCTGCAATTCCTCTTTTCTGAGTGTCTTTTTGTGGTTTCCTCAATATCCTGAATCAGTTCAAAACGTTTTCCTTTCACAGTTGTTTTGACTTTGGGAAACAGCCAGAAGTCACAAGCTGCCAGATCAGGTGAATAAGGTGGATGAGGACACAGCGTCGTGTTTTTGTGAGCCCGGATTTCTTTCGGGTGACGCTCAACAGCAATATTCATCATATTTTTGATCACACCTCACAAAGACACTCGGGAAAGAGGACGCCAGAGCTGCTGCAGAAAGTGGCCAGGATGACGGGATCAATGCGTTCGAAGTGAGCGGAGGATTTTGAGTGGAATTCATGGCCATGTGACTTTATTTCAGTAATAAGCTTTGGAATTTAAACATTCACATTTTCCATCAGCCCTTGACTATTGTGTTGTAGCACAGAATGAATTACTCAGCTAGATGGATGGATTAGATCTTTATCTACCAACTCGGGAGATCTTGGAGACAGGAGCTGCTAAGCTGTGGACCCCTCGTGTCAGGGACAACACCCAGGTCCCCACTGGCCACCAGGAAAGGGAGTATTTTCGTCACAAACGCGTAAAAACGTGGGCAGAAAGGTGCATGCCTTACACAATAGGCAGGAAAGATAAGGAAGGATGTCGATGGCAGCTCATAGTTTTCTTTCTTATGAATTCTTTGTTAGAGCCAAGCAAATTTAGTGGAAATGTCAGCCGTTCCTGGATCCGGGTGCAGGGTGCAAGGTCTGTCGAGACACCTGGTCACACTGTGCACGCCGGTGTCTAGGAGACCCTGTCACAGGGCAGGACAGCAGCTGTCTTTGAAGGTGGTGTGCTTGCTAAATTTTTCCTTTTTTGTTTTTCTGTTTTCTAAAGTCTGTAGCATTTTACTCTACACAATTTTAGTGATCAAAATAAAAGCAAAAATTTTCAAAACTGAGTCATATGAATATGTCCTGCCAGGGTTCCCTGCGCTGGATCTCTAACCTCTTAGCCCTGTGCGGAGTTAGGACAATTACTGTTGCCACTTTAGGGTGGGACACTTAGGTTGCAAAAGATCTAGGAAGCTGGCAGGGTGGCACACACTTGGAATCCAAGCACTCTGAGAAGCTGAGGCAGGAGGAGCAGAAGTTCAAATTCAGCCTGGGCAGCTCAGCAAGACCCTGTCTGGGGGGTGCGGACAGAGAGGGAGGCAGAGACGGAGACCAGTAGGGGTCACAGAACTTTCTGGAACAACAGACCTTACCCTGGTTGAGGGGGTGGCAGGTTAGTGCAGGAAGTTGTTAAAGGAGAGGTCACCTTCGGACTGGGCTGGAAAGTCAGGACTGTCCCTGGGCAGGAGCAGCGGTGCCATGTCCTGGGCGTAGGGATGACCGGGCCCACTAGGCGCAGCTGCTATGTCCCCTGCCCACCCCCCCGCCTCCTCAAGCCCAGGAAATCCAGGTCCCGAGAGACACTGGGGCGGCCCTTCAGGTGCTCGCCTGGTGCCTGGGCTGCCAAGAGCCATCGCCGGCTGGGATGGTGGCAGCCTGTGGACGTGGGGACTGGGCTGAAGGTCCAGCTGGACCAGGATGTGGGTCCAGAAAGTAAACGTGGGTCCCTGGGAGTGGGCATTTGAACGCCTGCTGCCTGCCCCAGTGACACCTCCCTAGCGGTGCTCTTAGCAGTCTGACCATACGATTGCCTCAGTTTCCCCATGGAGAGAGTTGGGGGCACTCGCTCAGCTCCCCACTGCCTTTCCACCCTACTTCCTGTTAGCAAAATGCTTCCACACCTAGCTCTGTGCGGGGGACAAGGGAAGACACAGATCAGACAGCACTGATTCACGCGGGGCGCAGGCACGGCCAGTGCGACACTGAGTCCCTGGACTCCGTTAGGACAGAAGCTGGCACCTTCGAGCTCTGTGCTGTCCCCGTGGATGCGGATCCATCTGGGACTGTCGTGATACTGGCTGGAGACAGCTGTAGTGACAGAAGGTTTTGGGGTTTAAATAGATTTACTAGGTTTCAGCTATTCCCCTGCTCGACCGCTTCCAAAAGAGGCAAAGACATCAGACCCCAGTGATCTGTGCACATCCATGTTTACAGCAGCACAACTCATAAAAACTAAGTCCTGGAAGCAGACTATGTGTCCATCACCAGATGATGGAGAAAGAAATGTATTTACACACGATGAAGTATTACCCTGCCATAAAAAGGGTGAACTTGAGGTAAATAAATGCACTTTGGGACCACGATGCTACATGAAATAAATCAGGCACACAAGCTTAAATATCACATGGTTTCTCTTACAAGAGAAACCAGAAGAATAGATAATTAAAGACAAAATAAAAGCTAGACAATAGAAACAGGGAGCTAAAACCTTCTCAAAAGGGAAGAGATTGGGGAAAAAAGAGAAATCGCAATATATTATGTACAGGCACAAATTCCATACGATGAATGTGATCATTATGTGTATCTGAAATGCGGCAATAAAATTTTTAAAAAAGGAAGAGGATGGAGAAACAAGAATTAAGATGTGTGATATACCTGTACACGTACCAACCCCCCATAAGGACATGCAAACGTGTACTAATAAAAATAAAAATTTTCAAAATAGACTTATGTAAGTTTAGAAAAGGAACCAATATAAAATATTTGTTTAGGAGCTGTACACCCATAAACGGCAGGCAGACCATGTTTTCTGTACGTAAAAGCTCACAGTTCCCGTTTCCCTCCTGGCTGTCTTGAACCTGGTTGTGCCCAGCCGGTCTCTCCAGCTGTCTCCTTCTCTTCCATCCCTGCACCCCGACCTGCATGGCCACCTCACTCCCGCACAGGCTGGAGGCCCTGTCCTCGCCCCAGCGCCCCTCTGTGGTGTCACCGGGGCCAGGTCTCTGCTGGGCCCCGTCACTCTCGGGTCCTCACGCTGGCACTCCGGGCCCACGTGTTCCTCCTGAGATGCTTTCACTTTTATACTGCATTTGCTTTCAGCCCGTTTCCCCCTCAGCGCCTGAGCCCCCCGAGGATGGGGCTTTGCTCCCTGTGCTCTGCGGCTGCAGAGTCCCCACGCAGAGTCACAGAGACTCCACCACTGAGTGCAGTGAGGGTCACCGTAGGGGCAGAACTGGCCACGGTTGTGGGGTAGAGCCGAGCCAAACCCCGAAAGCAGAGGCGGGGAGGGGTGACAGGGCTGACCCTGGTGGTCACCTCATCCCTACTGGCCTTCAAACTCGAATAGGCAGCAATAGAGCCGGAAGGGGTGATGGGGTCCTAACCTCACCATCAGGCCTCTATCATTAGGGCGACGGTCGGCCATAATGTCACAACCAGCAGGTGGGGGTGTGAGAGTCACGTATCCTCCAAGATCCAGGTCGGCGAGCAAGGAGATCAGAGGGAAAACTCAGAAGGTGACACCTTAGCCTGTGACTGGCGATGTCCCACCATGTACCTCCTGCCAGGCTCCGTGAGGAGGACACACTTCCAGGGTGCATGTGACACTCCGGCCGGAAGAGGCAAGACCTCCATCTAATGGGGGAACTGTCACCCACACACTGCGAGGGGCTTTCCAGAGAGTGACGGTCCCGCCTGAGCCAAGGTTCCACTGAAGAGAAAGACACCCGAGAAAGCTTGCTAGACTAAAGGGGAACAGAGAGACGGAAGAAGGATGTGCGGCCTCCTGAACAGACTTCGGTCACTTCGAAGGGTTGAAACAACCGACCAGTTTCCAGGGGAAGCAGCAGGCTGCCTGCTAGTATTCTATCATGCCCATTTCCCATTTTGATGAATGTACCATGGTGAGGCAAAGAACTCTTTTAAAAACAAAAGCACGTTAATCTAGTTAGGAGAAAGGGATCTAGCTATTCCAGGTGGTTCAGGAAAAGTGAAGAAACAGACCTTGGAGAAAACAACGGAGGAACCGGGCAAATGCCGCCAGCTGGGCGCCTGACACGCACGGGAGTGTGTTATTCCCGCAGCCCCCAGTAAGTGAAACGGTGCTGGAAGGAGAAAGCTTTTCACAATCCGGACAAAAGATGGCAGAGCGGCTGGCACGCAGGCCAGGGTCGCTGGTGCTCACGGCGGGCACGGGGACCAGAGCCTCCCAGTCACCACGCTTAGGCCCGCTGAGGTCCCAGCGCCCACCACGGGGGGCACATCACATGCTGAGTCCCCACTCCCCCGCTTTGCAACAGGGGTGCTTTGACAGTCTTACTAGGGAGGACCAGGACAGGAAGACTTGGGAACCGGGTAGCCCTTCAGTGCATGATGGTCAGCATTACCATCTGTGGCGCCTACCATCCCAGGCCAACCCCGGCACATTCTGCTCTTTTCTCACAATACCGGGAAAAGCCTTGTGCCTCCTATCACAGCATGGGCCAGGGCCTGGCACCCCACAGGGGCTGAACACGAGCCTTCCCCTGGCTCTGGGTGCCCCTAACTTCACGTGCACTCCTGGCTATGCGTGGCGGCTGCCAGGCCAACCCCACGCCTCGGGCGCCCTCAGCCTCCTCTGCAGCCATAGGAGGCCCCTCGCTGTGCCCAGACGCACGGCCACCATCCGTGGCTTACTCGCCATACTCACAGCGGACCTTCTGAGCCCTGCAGTTGGCCGGGGTGTTCAGAACCATCGTCTAAACCGACTTTTACTCCTTGGCGAGCTGCGTGATTTTTCTCCAGTGTGCCGTATGGACACAGCTGCGGGGGGATGGACGCTGCACAGACAGAACAGAGACTCCAAGCCTGCCTCGCCAGGGTCCCCTCTATGGTTGTGACTCTGGGCCTGCCCCGGGCCTGACTCCCCACCTGCCAGGTCTCTGCTCCACGTCGGTGAAGGCTCCAGGACATACTTAGGGGCCAGGATCTTTAGGCTGAGTCTTTTGTGTTGTATTTATCCATTTGCTGTGTCTAGGGGTGCAAGCCTGTAATCCCAGAACTCTAGGAGGCTGAGGCAGAAAGATTCCAAGTTCAAGGCAACTTTGCAAGACTTCATAAAACTCTGACTCAAAATAAAAAATAAAAACAGGCTCAGGCCATAACCCAGTGCGAAGGCCTTGAGTTCAATCCCCAGTACCACAAAAAAGAAAAAAAAAAAAAGACTATTTTTGCAGGGTGAAATTAGGGCCAGAGAAAGGAAGGAACTTGCTGAGTTTACCTCGAAGCGAGGACCAGAGCTAATTCCGAGCAGCCATTCCCTCTTTACCCCTGAAGACACCTTCTCTTCCTCAAGCTGCAGGGTCTGTTTCCCAGCGTTGAATCGGGGACAGTTCAGGCGCCAGCCTGGCTTTACGGCTGCAACGGAGATCGGGGGCTTCCCAGGGTACCCCAGTCTGCGGCCCTCATCTCCACAGTGTCCCCAGGCGCAGGGCAGGTGGCTTCCCCGTGCTCAGTGCTCAGCCGAGACCCTTCCTCTGGGTGCTGGGAGGAGAGGTGTCCCGGCCAGGCCTAAGTTCCTGTGTCACCTACGTCCCTCCCCGGCAAGCGAGGGATCCTTGTCAGGCAGCTGGCTGGAGCGAGGGCTGGGCCCGCATGTGCTCTGCTCCTTCTCCCTTCTTTCCCTTCTGTCACAGCCCTGCTTTCTGCTTTGCGTTCCTTCCGTGTGAGCCGTGGAAAACTCACTAAGTGCGCTGCCAGGTGGCCAGCAGGCACCTAGCAGGAGCTGCCCTGTCTTCCCTCCCCTGAGCCCAGCCAAGGCCAGAGAGGCCCGTGCTGTGTGCGGCTGGACCTGAGGCGGGCTCTGGGGCTCCCACCTGACGTCTGGGGCCAACGTTGATGGCTGCAGGAGGGTGGCCTGGAGCCTGGCAGCCCCTTCCTACCAGCTCCTTCTCAACCACCCTACAGCCTCCTGGGTGGCACCAGCTTACTCCTCCTTGTCCCAGGGAAACGCCTGGCTCCTGAGCCTCAAACTCCAGCCGCTGGGACCAGCTGAATTCCTAAGCTCCCCTATCAGGAAACAAGGCTGGTTATTAATGACAGCCTCGCTCTGCCACATGCAGTGGCAGGCACGCACCTGTAATCCCAATGACTCAAGAGGCTGAGGCAGGAGGATCACAAGTTTGAGACAAGCCTGGGCACCTTAGTGAGACCCTATCTCAAAAATAAAAAAATAAAAAGCACCGGGATGAAGCTCAGTAGTACAGTGGCCGGTTTTCCATCCCCAGTGCCCCAAAAAGAAAATGAAACAAAAGAAGACCTTGCTGAACAAGAGGCCATGAGCTACAGAGGCCCCTTGGTAGCCACCTGGGTCTTGCCGCGGTCCCTCCTTGGGAGCACCATGCTGCTGTCCCCACCAGTCACTGACCAAGAGCCCCAGGGCCACCGACGCCAGAGCTCTGCAGAAGCCACCCGTGTGGCTACTGGACTGCGAGCTGTGTGACCTCGCAGAGGGGAAGAACACCAGGAGTCAGAACAGGAAAGTGAGCACGTGTGTAATCCCTCGAGCGGACGTCCCCGGTGAGGGACAGAGGCACAGGCCCAGGCTGGCCTCATCCAAGCCCTGGGGGACCAGCCCAGGTGCAGGAAGGGTCGCGGCGTGTCTGTCAGTGGCCCAGGACCACCACTTCTTAGATTTTAGCAAAACGGTAAAAGAGCTGAGCTCAGCTCAGGCGCTGCGGCGGGAACCCTCCTGTGTTCGGGATGACACTGTCGCCAGCAATGACGCCAGGGCTCTCTCCTGAGTAGGGGCTTTCACCCGGAAGGCGACGGATGGGATGAACAGCAGAGCCCCCCTCGCCAATTTCCACGTCTGCAGGTGTCCAAGCCCTGTCTTGGTGACGTCTCAGAGCAGACGGCCATTAGAGTCTCTCAGGTTAACTTCAGGGCAGATTTCGAGTGAAAAATTTAGAGGACCGGCCAGTGCCCGTAAACAGCACTAGAATACTAGGAATGTACACGCATCACTTTGCAGATGTTACTCTCTAGATCCAACAGCATCCTCTCAAATCCTTGGGAAGGCTTTGTTGCTACTCTGTAACGAAACGGGACTCCCAGGGCTGGTGCTCAGGGCCAAGCACTCGCCCACCACACGCGGTACCCGGTTCCATCCCCAGCCTCGCCCAGATACAGGACTCCTCAAACTCAGGAACGCAGTCTAGAATACCAGACGGTGCCATCCAGCATGAATATCATCCACACTACATATGGAGCCTTACATCTTCAAATAGCCACATTTAAAATCAAAAGAAGTAGTAAACTCAATTGCAGTAATAAAATTCATTTAACTCTCATACCCAAAATATCACCATTTCAACATGTAGTTCAACAATTGGTTAACGAGATGTTACCCTCCTGTTGGAACCCATCTTCACAATCTGGTGTATATTTCATATTTTATACATCTCGATGTGAACTGCTACGTTTCAAATGCTACCAGAGCTAAGGGACTTAATTAGCTACAGTGTAAGGGGCATTTATTATTTAAAGACGCTTGCTCTATTCATCTTAATTGGCTCCAATGTTAATCAAAGGTTCTCGAAAGTCAGTTAAAATTACTGGACTTGGCTGGGCACAGGGGCTCAGGCCTGCACAGTCGCAGGTATTCGGGAGGCTGAGACAGGTAAATGAGGAGTTTAAGGCCAGCCAGGGCAACACAGCGAGACCCTGTCATGAGAAGGATGAGGTTGTAGCTTTCAAGGGTAGGGCACCCTTGGGTTCAATGCCCAGGACTAAAGGCAAAATTACTGGGCTTAGAAATACAAAGCAATTTGCAGATTGAATTTACAAGCCAATGGAACAGGAAATTCTTTACATTTTTAATTAAAGAAATGAAATTGATTTCTTTGGATGGGGTGCTAGGGATGGAACCCATGGCCTCCTGCAAGTTAGGCGCCCCCAGCCCAGAATATTACTATTTTCCAAATCAGCACAAACTACCCTTTTAGCACTCAAAAGCAGCGCTTGGGGGTCTTCCCAACCATGGTGCAGGTAGAACTAGGGTCATGGGCCTGGCACTGCCCTGGCAGGAGAGGCCAGGTGCTTGGCGACCTCATCATAGTGTGGATTTCTGCCCAAATCACTCATCTCACTGCTGGAGAAACTGAGGTTCAGAAAAGACAAGAGAGGGGCTGGGGATTTAGCTCAGTGATTAGAGTGCTTGCCTTGCAAGCACAAGGGCCTGAGTTTGATCCTCGGTACCACAAAAAAAAAAAAAAAAAAGAAAAGACAAGAGGCCCGGGTGCATCGCAGGTCAGAGTCAGGACCCCACCAGCCTCCCGTCTAGGGCTTCCAGCTCAGCCCCTCTGCCCTTCGCCCCCATGTAGCCGATCAGGAAACTGAGGCACACAATGGGAGCGTCTGTGCCCCAGGCCTCCAGGAGCACCAGTAACAAATGTGAGGGCCTAGTCTCCAAGACCTGTCACGCAGCACATGAAGGGCCCACTGGAGGGCAGGCAGGAACCCAGGCTGCCTGGGTGGGGAGAGCTGCAGGGGCCGGGGATGGGGAAGGGAGCAGGCCTGGGAAGCCATGCCCAGTGGGGAGGGGACGCAGGGCTGCCGGGGCCACCTTCCCCGGTCTGCAAAGCCCTTCCTCGCAGCCTTGCTTCTCCACAGGGCGACAGCTCCCTCGGTGATCCCTGACCTCCCACGGTGACCTCTAGAGTTTTGGGAATCAGCATCCCACGCCATTAATTCACACAGAGATGAGACATTCCCCACTCAAAGTGCTCCAAGTCCTCTTGCAAATTCTGATGAAAGTATCATCTTGAGTCCCGCTGTCTTTATCACCTCCCTGTCTCCCCTCTAACAGCACAGGCATCCTGGCTTCGGGCTCCAGGGCTTTAGCGTGCTTGCAACTTTTGGCCAGAATGTAGCACTCCTTGGGTTTTGCTGTCATTTATCTCACCCTTCCCTTTATCTTTTATTGGTGGCAAATGACGTCAATTTTCCATTTACAATAGCAACATAAAGTTTCCTTTCCAATCTAAACTTATGTTAGTAAAAGTGGGTCAGCTGACATCAACACAGCTTTAAAACCATGCAGGAGACAGGGGTGCTGGGACTGCCTGGACACCGGGTCTTGGGGTGTGAAAGACGCCACTGCAGGGAGCTACAGGGGTCCCATCCTGCGCCACCCAGGGGCCTGGGGCGCCCAGTGTCTGGCTTGGCCTGGGCCCTTTTCCTGTGGGGTGGAGGCCACTCTGACTTAACCCTGACCCTAGGAAGGGCAGGGAGGGGTTCTGGTTGGAGGGGGCCCTCTTCATCGTCTCTCAGCCCAGGCAGACAGCTGAGCTTGGCTGTAGCCGCGGAAACTGCTGGTCCAGCCATGGGGCCCAGTGGCGGCTCCACACATCCCCAAACTGGGGTGAGCTCAGGGCCTGGAGCAGGGTCTGCCAACGGATGCAGACAGAGACGGCTGCCGCCAGCTTAATGCTTCCCTGGCCCGGCCTCACTGAGTCTCCCTTGCACCCACCTCTACAGGGGGACCCCCACTCCAGGCCCAGAACCTCATTATCCCCCAGCTCCTCACCAAATGTGAAGGTGCTGCAGAGACTGGGGCGGGCTCTCAAGGCCCAGCTCTGGCCGCTTGGTCTGTGCCCTGCAGGGCGCAGTAAGGATCCAGGAGTGTATTGGGGTGCCTGAGCCCTGGCCACGGTTGCAAGGGTGTCTTAGTGCTTGGGGACAGAGCTGGGGGGCTCAGGAGGTTTCCTGCACATCTGTGCCCTAAATTACCCAGCAGGTTACACCAAAGCCACCGGCCACCAGCCATGGCTGCCAGGAGCTCCTGGGCTCCCCCAAGCTGCTTCTGGGAGCCGTGAGCCCCAAGGGTCAGCTTTGACCTTGTCCTGGCCCTGCCTGTGTAGAAGGAGGTTCCTTCCTGAGAGTCGTTTAGAATAGGAGTGCAGGCATCTGCACACCCACAGGTCAGGGCTTCACCTCCCTGTCCAGCCCTGGGACCTACTCTGTGACCCAGAGCACGCTGCCCCATTCCCCATTCCCTCGTGGCCTCTCCAGGGATGGGAGCGCTGGCCGGGTCTTGGGGTGTGAGAGACGCAGGGAGCTACAGGGATCCTGTTCAAGCCCAGCTACTGTCCCAGCCAGAGCCTCCTGGATCCCAGCAAAGTCTTGGCTAAGAGGCAGGACAAAGGTGACCAGAGCAGCCCGAGAGGTGGACCCAGTCCTCCAGCTCGGGGGAGGAGGTGATGGGGGTACCTGAGAGGTCTGCTGTCAGCCATCCAGCGAGGCCGAGGAAAAGCCACATGGCGGGAGCCATCTCCAACAGCTATGTGTGCCAGGCCGTGGGCAGTGCCATCCGGGGCCAGGTGTGGACGTGGCCCGGGTGCCGTCTGGCCCTTGCTGCTCCTGTCCGTACAGCTCTTTGCCGCTGGCTCCCACACACGGGCAACCACGCCTGGCCCGTGAGCACCTCAGCCTCTACGTACTGCTTGTGGTTTTGGTCTCCGGAAGCCGGCTGCTGGTGTAGGGGTGCAGGGAGAGCCCCAACTGCTGTGTTGCCAGCCCACCGGCCTCCAGACCAGGAGAGAGCCAGAGTCTCAGTCACAGCACAGCACAACCCCTGGGGGGCTTCTGGGGAGTGGAGGGGGGTGAGGAGCTGCGCCGGGTCCAACAGATGCAGGGGTGAAGTGGCTCATGGCAGATGCGGATCCACGACCCCTGTGTCTGCCCGCACAGGATCTGGCTCCCAAGGGACCATGGCCCGAGCTGTGCTGGGTCCTTGGAGCCACTGTGGCTGGGAAGCAGGTGACAAGAGTCCAGGGCTCCCCCTGGACAAATACAGATTGTGACAGATCCGAGCAAAAACTGTTCCCCATTTTCTTCAGTAAAGATGGAGCCCCGACCTAGTAGAAGCTGCCCCCAACATGGCACAGCGGGGGTGCCCAGCGGGAGCTGGAGGTGAGTGGGATTTCTGGGCAGAAGGAGGAGGAGGCCACGGCTGCCTGGGAGGTGCTGAGCGGCCCCCACGAAGCAGATTTAATTCACCACTGTCCTCCCTGTGCGCATACAGCAGGTGCTGAATAAATGCATGCTGAGTACAAGGAGAAATGGACAGCTCAGCTGTCCAAACAGAACCCTGCAGTCCTCACCAGCCGCCCCATCCTGGCCCTGCCCAGGGGCTCCCTCAGGATCTCCTCCCCTGTCCCCCCCCACTGGACTCTGGACCCTTGTTCCTCTTCCCTTCCCACCCAGTCCAGGGGAGGTTGGGCAGGCAGGTTTGGGGGGAGCCCCGCCCAGCCCTGCAGGCTCGATGTCTGGTGTGGCCCGGCTGGGGCTGCCCCCTGGTGGACAGTCACAGCGGCATGGGCGGGCACATGGGCACAGGCACGTGGGCACTCCGGCTTGGGGCCAGTTGCATTGTTTAGGGGGGCTGGGACGTGTGGGGAGAAAGCAGTGGGAGGAGGAAGTGGCCAGCACTGGCCTCCAGCTCTCTCGGCCCCTGCCACGCGGTGAGCGCCTCCTCTGTCACGGGCTTGGCCACCGCCACTCTCTGCTAGCTACTGTCCCCGGCCCTGGAGTGGCAGCTGACATGAGCTGGAAGCTCTGAAACCGGGAGCAAAATCCACCTCTCCTCTTCACTCCACCCAGTGTTTCGTCTCAGCAACAGAAAGCTGACGAAAACAATATCGTACACCTTCTTAAAAATGAGAAACTGAAAGTGTAAATAAAGACTAAAATGTATTATATCGGGAAAGGGAAGAAAGTGTTCAAGTGGGAAGGGGAACAAGGGAGGGAGAGGGGGGAAGGAAGAGAGGGACAAGAGAAATAAGAAATAGAAGGGAAAATGGAAACAAAGCTTTTGTAAATAAGGAGGGAGGAGGGAGTGAAGGGAGGGGAGGCGAATGAGAAAAAAGAAGCCACAAGATATACCACATACAGGTACAAATTCCCTGTGATGAATGTTATCACTATGTACATCTAAAATGTACCATTAAAATATAATTTTTAAAAAAATGCATGGCAGGGGTTGAGGATTTAGCTCAGTGGCAGACCGCTTGCCTCGCGGGCTCAAGCGAGTTTGATTCCCACCCCCCAAAAAGCATGTCAGAGGTGGCCACAAATGCAGGGAAGTTGACCAAGGTCGAGGACAGCAGAAGACATGTCCAAGGAGGCAGGAGTGGAGGTGGCTTGGGAGCACCTGCCTGGCCCTGGGACCAGGGAGTGACTGGCCTGAAAGAAAGCGGGAACGAACCTGGCCTCCACCACCACAGCTTGCGCCACATGGGCACATGCGGAAGGAAACTCCTTGCTCAGCCTCAGCTTTGAGTCCAAGAAAAAGTACGGGCCACACCAGGAGGGACTGAGCCCCAGGCACACACAGGACCAGAGGGGGACATCGCAGTATCCATGCAGCTCTCTCACCTCGAACACACGGACAGCAGAATCAGAATTACACGAGATGGAGGTGCCCAGCACATGGCAGGGACAAGTGTTAGGACAAAGGAGGAACAGAAACAGGGGTGTGAGCTCACAGGACAGGTTCATTTCAGGTCAAACCTGAAAGCAGATGCTCTGATGCTAGAGACCAGACCAGCGACTCATACAGGCTACAAGGACTTTACAGGGTCATGGGCATACAGCGGAGGGCTGTAGAAAGGAAAAGTCACAATGGGACTTTTTAGGGGGAGAGTTCAGTACAAAGGCGCCGTGGCTCCCCACCCAGGACTGGACTTGAAAACGTACAAGGAGCTGCGTGTTGTTTGTGGAAAGCAGGGCTGAATCATGACTAGGAATTATAGGCCGCAGTTGGGCTCACTGGCCCTCACCGACCCCACTGTACATTTGCAGCAGGTGTGAAAACACGGCAGGAGGAGGGATTTAAAGTGGTCTCCGCTCAGACCAGGGTGGTGGTAGTTGGATTCCTTCAACAAGCAGGGAAAAGCCTTTCTGGGGTAACTCACCAGGAACTCAGGCCTCAGACTTCCCCCACAGAAAGCTCTAAGCAACAAGAGCTTGTGTGGAAAGAAGAGTCACAGAACACAGGACGCAGGCACTTGGAATGAAGGTGTCACAGAGCAGCTGGCGGGAGACCCAGACATTCCGAAGCTGTGGATGCTGGAACATACAGGAAAGATGTCTCATATGCTTGAAGAAATAAAAGTTGTAACCGAAGGTGCAGATAAGGAACAAGACATGATTAAAAATGACCAGGGAGATTTGGAGAAGAAAATTGGCTCATAGTTGTATGCATTAGAAACATAATCTTTGAAAGTAGAATCTCAGCCAGGTATGGGGGCACATGCCCGTAATCCCAGCAGTCTAGGAAGCTGAGGCAGGAGGATCAGAAGTTCAAGCCCAGTCTGGATTATTTAGTGACCTAGTGAGACTTTATCTCAAACTAAAATTTAAAATGTCTAGGGATGTGGCTCAGGGAAAAGGCCCTGGATTCAATTCCCAGTGAAAGAAGGAAGGGGGGCAACCGACAGATTAAACACCAGATTGACACACCTGGAGAGAGATTCAGGGATTTGGATGGTCAAGCTGCAGAATTTACCCAGAATGGGGCATGGAGACAAAGACAGAGAGGATGGGACAAGGACTTGCTCTGTTGGCGTTCTAGAAGGAAAAGGAAAGTTCCAGAATTAGTGAAAGGCAGAGCCCTCAGTTCCTAGGAGCTCCCTGGACCCCAGCATGATGGTGAAAGAACCCGTCCCCGGCAACTACGGCAGCAGAACCCTGATTACAGGTGGAGACGGATGGACTGGAAGTGGCCAGCTTCTCAGTGCCAACCCTGGAGTGGCAGACAGCCACATGGCACCCCAGGGCACTAGGAGAAAATAACCACCGATCCACAGAGCTCGTGAAAACAAGGCCAAGAAGACACCACGATGGCCGGAGGAGTCCCCACAGCCCACGTGTTAGTAATCTAATCTCCACGCTCACATGCTAGAAGCATTTGGGAGGTCCTTAGGGCCACAGCAGGTCATGAGAGTGAGGCTCCAGGATGGTGTCGGTGGCTTCCTCAGGAAAAGAAGAGGGACCCCAGCTTGCAAGCTCCCCTGCTCCCTGGCTGTCACTGTGTGACACCTTCCATCCACCATGTTGTGACACAGCAAGACCCCGGCCCCTCGAAGTTGCACTTTCTAGCCTCCAGAGCTGAGAGAGAGAGACAGAGGAGAGAGAGAATGTTCTTCACCCAGTGTGGGGTGTTGTCATCACAACATGTTATGGTACAGATCTAAAGTGTTACCCAAAATTCTCCTGTTTGTGGGAGGTGACCAGATCATGGTGCACTGTACTCAGCAGTGGATTCACCCCAGTAAGTTCATAGCTGAACGTGCTGCAGGCGGCAGGGCCTGGGTGGGGGTGGCCACTGGGGTGTGACAATTCTGGAAGGGCAATTCTGGTCCCTGCTCTTCCTGTCTCTCTCTGCTTCCTGGCTGCCATGGATTGCACACCTTCTCCTCCACCAGGCCCCCTGCCATGTTCTGCCACGCCTTGGAGCCAGGAAACTGTGCGTCGACGGAAACCTCTCCTCCTTTAAATTGTGGGTACTGGTTACTGAGTCCCAGCAACAGGAAAGTAACTAAGATACAACATAGAATAGATTGAGACAGATACTGTTTCAGATAAAAATTGAGAAGATACACAACAGATCCTCACCTAAGGGAATCTGAGAGGCCATTCTTCAAGAACAAGGAAAATAATCCCAGAAAGTCTGAGATTCAAGTAGAAATGTGGCAAAGAAATATGTAATCACAGACGTAGATTAAATAAACATCAATTACGTAAAATAATTATACTAATGTCCAATTGATAGACTTAGAAAAAACAGGTAAAACTGAAGAACCAGAAAACTTTAATGAATGAACTGGTAAGAATTGACCAGGGTTAGAAAGTTGTGTTGTTTGTTGGGAGGGAAAGACGTTGTCTCGCTTTTGACTTTGTGAAATTAAATGAGTATGTAAAACTATTAGAGGAGAAAAATGGATAAAGGACTGGAGGAAGCCTGCTATAAATCTGGAAGGCAGGAAAGGAAAAGAAAGACAGGAGGTGGGGAGAGCAGGGCAAGCAGAGACGGGCCAGTTTGGGCAGTAGAGGTGGGTACAGGGAGGCAGGAGGGTGGTCTGGGCATGGAGGCGGGACGGCAGAAAGCCCCATTGCCGGGGCCGGCATGGCGTGACCCTTGTAGCCCGTATCTCCTGGATCTGGAGCTTGGAAGAGAGGGTAGCAAGATGTACCCAGCTGGGCGCCCATGTTCCTGAGCTCATGTTTATTTATAACTCCTG
>PVJO010020528.1:0-31909 GCA_004026905.1 Hystrix cristata
TCATGGCTTACTGGGCATGCTTCTATTTATTTTGATTATGTAGAGTATCCTCGTGCTTTTCAAGTTGCTTACTAAAGTGTGTAGGGATGGAATGTCATGCTGTGTATCATTTCCTTCAAAATACATCATCATGAAAAACAAAGGTGAAAAAGAACAAAATCTGGAAGGACTGAACTATGTCTCACATTATATTCTTATTGGTTGACCCAATTAACCTGAAAGGCTGTCTTCCTATAGTATATGGGCAGAGAGATAATGCAGTGCATGGAATCTGGGTTGTGTTTTCCCTTTTACCAAGTGGGTGATTTGATCAAGGTAATTCTCTTATTTGTGGCTCAGTTTCCTCAGGTGGGCAATATAGGCATAATATTAGTAAGCCTACTGTACAGGACAACTGTGAGGATAAATTACTTAATATACACAAGGCCATTAAAACAGTTCCTGGCCCGTTGTAATAACTATTAGCTATTATTATTGTTACTGTTTTGCTATTAAGGTATTTGACCCTAGCAGGTGCAGAGTTAGCATAAACTGGCACAATTAGCTTAGCTTCTTGGGTTTTCTGGTATGCTGCTAGTACCTACGGGGCACCCTGTTCTTTGGGCCCCACTTTTGAGTTCTTCCTTACACTACACTGAGAACTGTCTGGTGAAGAGTGATAAAACCTAAAATCATTTTCTTGGGTTGATCATAATGTGGCTCTTGGAAGGGGTGAAGGGAGGGGAGGGCAATGGGAAAACAAAAAAGAAGCAGTAAGGTATATCATGTACAGGTGCAAATCCCCTGTGATGAATGTTATCACTATGTATATCTAAAATGTACCATTACAATAAAACTAAACAAAAAAAATGTGACTCTTGGGTTGGTGTCCTATTAAAATTCCGAAGTTTTAAGTACAGTCAAATAATAGGTAATTGAAGATAATCCTATGCCTAAAATCATTCAGCAAGAGTATTTAATATTCATTATTAGGAATACTGGGCTAGAATTCATCTTTTCTTTAAAAAAAATTTACAAACACAATATGAGATGTTTTTATAAATATATCCCTTCAAACAAATCTAACACATGATAATTTAGAACTACAGTTTATTGTGGTCATTAATAAAACAGAAATTGAATATGATTTTATAGTAAAGTCTTAAATTTTCAGTCAGAGAAATGCTGCACTTTAGTAATACCAATAGCTTTATCTTTTAATGTTCCATGGCATTTTCCAACTTTAGAACTTTAGTACAGATTACTAACTTTTTTTTCTATTTCTTTCTCCCTGTGTTTCTAGCAAAACACAGAGAACTTTTGACTTTTAGAAGCTGTGACAATTTTCAGACTTGTTTTAACAGTATGTTTTATTGTAGATTGATTCTAGAGTAAACAGATATCTTCAAGATTGAATGGGTGTGTATCAGAATAAAAACTAAATAGGTGAAAGTTTACAGTCATAAAAAAGTTACGAAAAGCATTCACTTTGTAATATCTGCTAAACCAAAAAACAGCTTCAAAAATCAGAACATTATTTGTTTGGGTGCTATCATAATTTCATAAGGACAAAATACCATTTAAAATAAACATATGAATAATTTTTAGAACCTGACATTGAATGCAAAAACCTGACACTGAATGCCAAGTACTGTGCTTTTAAAATGCTTTACATGACATGTCTTGTTTACTTTTCACAGTCACTCAGGGGTCTGCTTATGCCTATATTTCCCTTGAAGGCAACATGGACAAGTAAGTGAGTGGCCCAAGATCACACCAGCAGCTGTGTACATTCTCAAAATGGGACAAGTACCAATAACTATTCCAGGAGGCCTTGAAGAATTATCCTTTTCTTTTTCAGATAAACTGGGGAAGAGATACAGGGGCCAGCCAGAGCCAACACCTCAACCCTACCACATACACCTATAGTCAGCTGAGTGCAGATGAGTAGTTTTTCTTGGGGTAACAGAAACTTAGGGCTGGTGTGAGAAGCATACTGTGGGACCCTGATTCCAGACCCCGGGGACCTTATGGGAGGCTGTCTCCATCATGAACTGCTGGAGGGAATCCCAGCACTGCCAACTCCTCCTAGGCAAGAAGGAGAGCTGAGGATACCCCCAATCTAAGAATGTCCCCCTAAAGCTTTATTTAGAAAACAGATGGATAGGATATGTTGGATAATTGCCTTGGAGGCCCTCTAGGGAATCACTCTTTTCTGAGTCTCAGTGGAAGATTCAAGAAATCAGGGGTATCATGCTGAGGTCCCTCCCATGAAATAATGGGTAAACAAATAAATAGGTGTGTAGAGGCCTTTGCATCTGCTAGGAATGTTAGACACGTTGATTTATTGAATCCTCATAACAACTGTAATAAATGGGTATTATTTTTATTAAGCCCCATTTTCCAGAGAAGGGAATTAAGGCACGGAAGTGTTAGGTGACTCATCCAAGGTTGCCCAGCTTATAATCTGTGGAGCTAAGTCTGAGCCAAGCAGGCTGGCAGTAGAGTCTGTACTTTTAACTCGACACCATCCTGTCTCCTGAGCTCTTTTCTTCCCTGGTGCGTGGAGTTCTGTTACCCATCTTCCTCTGCGGGCAAGGAAGTTCTGTTACCCGTCTTCCTCTGCAGGCAAGGAAGTTCTGTTACCCATCTTCCTCTGCGGCCAGTGGGTGTGTGAGGAGGACAGGAGGGTCCCACTTAGACTTCAGCTGGTCTAACTGGGCTAGTAAATAGATACTTCTCCAAATTCTTACTCTTTTGTTTCTTTTTGAAGAAAATTTAACTTTAAATTTTTAATTTTTTGAATAGGTAATAGCTGAATCTGGTTCAAAAATAAAAACTACATACAGAGGTATACACTGAAAAGTCCGGCCCTGTCTCTGGCCTTGTCCACGACATTCCTGCCACACTTCCCTTACCTCACTTCTTTTTTTTTTTTAAATCTCTGAATGGGTTTTTAAAAATAATGTAACAGAGTGTGTCGGGGAAAGAGAGATGAACACAGGTACTCATTCGAATCCTCCAATAACCTGAGGGGTAAGCAGACTGGATATCTAGTGTCATTTTATGGATAAAATGCTTGAGTCTTAGAGGGGCTTGTGAAGGTTCCATGTGTGGTTGTTCAGGTACAAAGACATCAATCCAGCCTGACCTTGAGTTGTGCATCAACTAGAATCTTTTATTATGTGACTTGATTGGCTTAAGTAACCAACTGGCAAGAGGAGACATGACCAGGCCTGGTGCTGCGTAGACTTTCACAGATTGCAGAAGACATTTTGCCTGTGGTGGGAAGTCTATCCATAGTGGCTCCAGTCTTACCTCCTGCACTATTGCAGTCTAGGTGGAGAGAAATTCTTCTTCCCCAATTTAGTACGAAAAGTGCCCCAGGGAATGCTTCTGACCAGACACATAACAACATGTAGAACTCTCTCTAAGGCAAGGGGATAGGGAACTACAACTGGTCAGACCCAGGCCATGTGCCTAAGTATGAGGCCCTATTAAGAATCACAGGTGGGAGGGAGGGACGTGCAGGTCACTGAAGTCAGGGAATGGGAACAGGACATTGTCTCTAGAAGAAGGGAAGGCTTCACACAAAAACAGTGCATGTCCACCACAAGCTCTCTCTATATCATCCGCTGCACTGGTAGGACTGTATCATTTTTCAGACCTGTCTACATGTAATCTCTTTAAGATAAAAATCTCTTGATAACCGCAATACTTGCTCTTGCATCAAAGCAAAATTGTGTCAAAATTCTTTAGAAAGTGGGGGCTGGGGATTTAGCTCAGTGATTAGAGTGCTTGCCTTGTAAGCACAAGGGCCTGAGTTCGATCCCCAGCACCACCAAAAAAACAAACAAACAAACAAAATTCTTTAGAAAGTTTCTTTCTTTTTTTTTTTTTTTGGTGCTGGAGATTGAACTCAGGGCCTTATGCTTGCAAGGCAAGCACCCTTAACCACTGGACTAAATCCCCAGCCCCTAGAAAGTTTCTTTTTAAAAGAAGATGTCAAAATTGGATATATTCCACGGCCCAGTGGGCATATTATATTAATTTTCCTTTTGAAGATACATCTTGCAAAATAGTGTATATATAGGCTCTGAAAAATCCTGTCGCCCAAGAAACTTGTTTAGCTTATTTATCTAATCATTTCTCCAAGTAGCTTAACTATGGATTTGTCTTTCCTCCTTTGTCTGTTGGTTTCTTATATCATTTCAGTGTGTCTTTATGGACATATGATGACCAAATATCCAAATATCTGTAATCATTTTCCTCCTCATCTTACATAAAAGTTAGCAAACCACTGATCTACATCTTCCTTACTTCCTTCCAATTCATCCACTTAAACCATAACAGCCTTATCCATTCCTGAAGTTGGAGCCCCCAAGACCTAATCACCTCTTAAAAGTCCTCCTCTTTTTTTTATTGGTGCTGAGACTGAAGCCAGGGCCTTGCACACACTGAGCACGTGTTCTGCCACTGAGATAAATCCCCGACCACCAAAATCCTAACTCCTAAACTGTCACAATGGCAATGACATTTTAACATGAGTTTTGGAAGAGACATTCAAGCCATCGCAAGGGAATCCAATATGGTTAAGGGCTACAGCTGCCCAAGAGAAACTTGTGTGATATTTGAAAGGCAGAATGAAGCAGCAGCCATGACACTTCAGAGACCATCTCCGAAAGAGGCAGTTAATGGTGCAGTGGGTGCCATTTTGCTGTGGGGTTCATTTCAATGTCCAGCTCTTCTTCCCTACTGACCAGGTGTGACCCAGGCCACCATGAGATCCTTGGCTGTGAGCTCACAGAGGTAGGAGCCAGGAAGAGCTAACGGCCTTCTAAAGCCTTCTACACCAGGCCTGTCATGGCTCCTTTTTACCTGGCATTCAGCCAGCTCCACCTTGCCACCTGTACCAGGGTTGGCGAGTGACTTTCCTCTGGTTTTCAGGCCTTTTCTTCCCCAGTGTTCCCTAGATGGTGTAAAGTCTAGCTTCATAATAAATATATTCATAATACTGCTCGTGTACTTGTTTCTCGGGTTGAATTCTGCTGGTACTGTACTGAAATATAATTATCTTCATCTTATTACACTTCTCAGGGACATTTTATCATTCCTTACAGATTGCCACCACAGACACTTTCCTGGCTAGCTGTCCTTGAGTATAATCCTGTAACATTGATTATAATGTCCTTGAGTATCTGGTAGGAGAAGCACAAAAGATCTCTTCAGGGGAACTATAATGAATCAGTCTAAAGCTCCTTTTCCATGAGACACACAGCTAGAGACGTAGCGGGAAGGCAAACTTTCCTCCTACATTTCTTGCAGAGAATGAAAGTCTTCTCCTGTCTCTGCAGCTGGATCTGTCATCTCCTGGTTTTGTCTCCCTGTTACTAGTTTGAGTCTTTCCCCCTTATCACACAGCACCATGCTGAAGGGAGGCCAGCAGGACTTAATTCAGTCCCGAAATTGCTAAATTTACTCATTCATAATCTCATGGTGTAAGGGAAAGCATGTTGGCTTGAGATTCAAAGTAGTGTCTGGTTTCTGGTCCTCATTGCCAAGAATCTTCTGTGGGATTAGAGCAAATTTTCCTAGCTTCCCTGGGTTTCAGTTTATTTATATCTTACTTTATAACAGCAATGTTATTAGAACAGATTATAGGTCTCCTGACACATACCTGACTTTATTGTGCCTGTAAAAGCCTTTTTTGAGGGGTAAGGGTGTAGCTCGGTGGTACAGCACCTGCTTAGCATGCATGAGGCCACAAGGCTGATTCCCAGCACACAAAATAAATAAATAAATAAATAAATAAATAAATAAATAAATAAATAAAAATTCAAAAAAAGAAAAAAGAAAAGAAGCGTTTTAAGACATTTTTATTTCAGTTATTTGTACTAGAGTTTGCAGAATAAGGTACATGCATCCCAGAAGCATTGTGGTAGCAGGGCTGGTGCTGCACCTGACCCAGAGGTCACATGGCTTGGTGTGGGGGGCACCTGAGGAAAGAGCGAGTGTTGCAGGACACAGAAGGGTCAATGGTGGTGTTCCAACTCTGATTTTCTCTCAGCACAGCACAGCATAGTACGATTTACATGTGCCCAGATATGTCACCAAATCTCCTTTTGAGACTATTCTCTGGTTTCAACTGTCATAAAAAACGACTTTAAAAGAGTCCTTGCAAAGAAACTGTGAAGCAAAAACAGTAACAGAGATGTAAATAAATAAGCAACAATAAAAATAAAAGTGAAGACACCCCCCTACCAGAACCAGCTCTTTGCTATTCACATTAAAAGGCAAAAATAGTAAGGGTCAAATCGGATTTGATAAAAAGGCTGACAAACATTCACAGTTATCAAGAAGAGGGCTTACAATTTGCATTTACATCTGTTATCATAAATAGAAAAGCTCACCTTTAGTGCAGATCTTGCTTTGAAATAGGAGCTAATGAAAGTCAGGTGTGGTGGCACAAGCCTGTAATTTGAACACTCTGGAGATAGGAGGATCTCAAATTTGAGTATCTGCAGTCCTTTTTGTATCTTATTTTGAGACTAGGCAACTTAGTGACTTAGGGAGATGCTGTCTCAAAATAAAAAATAAAAAAGAGCAGGGATGTAACTCAGTGAGAAGGCCCTGGGTTCAATCCTAGGAGGGAGGGAGGACGAGAGGGAGGGAGGGAGAGAGAGAGAGAGAGAAAGAGAGAGAGAGAGAGAGAAAGGGTGTGTACCATGATGATTAGCAAGGAATTTAAAAACCGTATTTATCTTTTTTTTTTTTTTTACCAAGAACATGAATTGGTACATTGTATACATAGTGATCACATTCAGGTCTTTTTTTTTTTTCCGGTGCTGGGAATCAAACTCAGGGCCTTGTGCTTGCAAAGCAAGCACTCTAATCACTGAGCTAAACTCCTAGCCCCTTTAGTGATCATATTCATCATAGTTATTTTGTACCTGTACATGATGCATCTTGGTTCCCCCACCCCCTTCCCCACCCCTCCCTTCTGTTCCCCCCTTCCCTATTTATAGCAGGTTTAAAACAGTATTTATTTTAAAATTTATTTTATCGAGGAAGAACACAGACTTGTGTTCACTCCTGGAGGCTAGGAAGAAGAGGGAGAGGGAGGATAATGGGTACCTAGAGTTAGGTAGGAGGAATAATTAATTCCTAATGTTATAGTTCACAACAATTCATTGTATATTTTATAAAGAGCTATAAGAGAGGAGTTTGAACACAAAGAAGTGATAAACATATAAGGGGAGAGGAGTGCTAATTACCCTGATTTGAACATTATACTTTGTATTCATTTATTGAATTATCACACTGAAATATTTGCAAGTGCTATATGTTAATAAAATATCTAAGTATCATCTCATCATTGTAGCATCTTTTATGCGTGTGTGCACTGTGGTCCCTATAACATACCGCCGAGTACACATGTTGGGAACGTGGTCTGAACATTTTTTGCTGATCAGGAAGGTGGCAAAAGCTAATGATCACTGATTTGGACAAACCTCTCCAAGTAGGTCTTTCTATGACCTATGACAGAATTACTTGAGTTCAGGAAAGGATAGTACTTCAGGAATTCAGATACTGTGTTTTCATTTCAATTGTCTGATGAACAGCCCCACCCCATACCACCTGCCACCCCTCAACTTCTAGGAAAAACAGGATTAGGTTTAATAATTTTTTCTAGTATCAGAATTTGAACCCAGGGTTGCCCTACCACTCAGCTACATCTCCAGTCCTTTTTGTATTTTATTTTGAGAGAGAGTTGTTAATTTACACAGGCTGACCCTGAACTTGTAATCCTCCTGCCTCAGCTTTCTGAGTAGCTGGGTTTATAAGTGTGTCACCACTCCCAGCTAATAATCTTCCAATCAATTGTTTTCTGTCTTACTTTACCTGGTTCTACATCTAAGTAAATCAGTTTTGTTAATCTGAAGATTTTTAAGATTCAGGAAAGAATTTTGTGAGAATACTGAGTATATGAAATACTTATTTTTTTTAGTCTATTTTATGAATCTAAAGTTCGTTTTGTTCATAAACAAAAATATCCTTTGGTTTGCCCCTAGGTGGATTATTTATAGCCCAACTTCTTAAAAGTACATTTAAGTCAAATAGTCAAATTTAATGCTTTAAATTATTTTGAGATTTTGCAAGATAGAGTCAGGAGACACAAAGGGAACAGAGTATGAATTTATGCTGAATTAAGCTATTCAGCATAAATTCATACAAGCTATTCAGACAAGCCCCTAAATGCCACAGTTTTTTTCCCTCACACTGTGTGAGTGCTGCTTGGCAGGTAGAGCTCTGCTCACTGAAATCTCTCTGGACCTGCACTAGAACAATGACCAGTGGGAGCCACATCCTGATCCTGGGACCTGTGATATGCTGCCTCACACGGCTGAAAGCTCTTTGCTAATGTGACTAAGTAAAGGATCTTGAGAAGGGAAGTTGCTCTTGGGTTACTCGGGTGGACCCAGGGCCGTTGCAATGGTTCATAAGAGGGAGGCAAGAAAGTTAAAGGATACAAAGAGATGTGACCACGAAAGTAAGAAACCACAAGGCAAGGGATGTGGGCAGCCTCTCAGAGCTAAAAAAAGGCAAGAAAATGGTGCGTTCCCCACAGCCTCTGGAAAGAGTCAGCCCTGTTGGCAGCTTGACTTTTAGCTCAATGACACTGATTTCAGCCTTCTCACCACTGGAACTGCAAGATAATAAATTTGTGTTGTTTTAAACCAACAACCACAACAAAACACCCAATACATACGCGTGCGTGCACACACACACACACAGACACACACACACACACACAGACACACACACACACACACACACGAGACCAGGAGGCCCCGACATAAGGAGAAGGAACCCGAGCTGCTTCTGTGGCTGTGGGTGCCAGCTTCCCTTGTTAGCTGAGTTTTGGCTGGGCGTGGCTGGTGGGAGGCATCTGCAGGGACTCAGTGAGAAGAACTGGGCCAGGGCCAGCATCATTCTTGATTCTGGCTTCTACTAGATCAGCTTGTTTTCGAGTTTCAGTTTCTGACAGGTGACCCCAAGCCCTGAGCTCTAGTACTTCAACCCCAACCTCTTCCACGGTCCTTCCAGCCCAGAGGTAGGAATAACTTTATGCCTTTGCTAATCTGGAAATTGCTTTCCTGGTTGATCGGTAGCATCTTCCATCATCTATATGAAAATTCTAATTGTTCTGTGGTTTCCTAGTTAGACTTGTACTGAAAACTGAGTGACACAGATCCTGACATGCACATAGCCCACAGAGGAACTCTGGACAAGGGAATGTCTTTGTGGTTTGAAGGAGTAGGTGGGAAAGAATTCTGGTGGAACTCCACAAGTCAGCAGGACTCAAGACAGAGCGGATAGAGTTGGGGCTGCCGGACAAAATGCAGGAAGTTTCATGCAACACGTGGCCTGTCTTGTTGGGCGTCTCGTGCCTCATAGGAAGTTTAGCAATATTTGGTATATACTTAATTATAAGAAATTCGAGGGGCTGGGGATTTAGCTCAGTGATTAAAGTGCTTGCCTTGCAAGCACAAGGGCCTGAGTTCGATCCCTGGCACCACAAAAAAAAAAAAAAAAAAAAAAAAAAAAAAAAAAAGAGAAGAAATTCGAGTTTAGCTGGGTGTCCTGCACTTTTATTTGCTAAATTTGGCAATCTTTATAAAGCATGAGCTCATATTGAATGCCGACTTTAATGCTAGACTGTGCAGAATAAATATGGGAACAGGCAAAGCTGGTGTGAGGGAAAAATTAGGCATTGGAATCACTTATCAATTGATGTCTTTATTAATAGCTATAGTTAATAATTATGAGTAAGACATTTATGAAATATGGATTAGTCCAATCAGAGGAATCATGGGAATGAAGGTTTAGAAAGATGCCTGTGCACGAGTATGTGTGTGTATGCATGCATAAAGGTATTTACTAAAGCTTAGTTGAAATAATGGCTTAAATCCAGCATTTGCTACAGAAATCTTCTCAATTATTTGGAAATCTAAAGACAGTGAACTAGCATGAGTTTTTTGTGGACAATGGTGGAAAATTAAAGTAACTTCTGAAGATCAAATATATATCTGGATATCTTATCCCTTATGTATTGGGATACCTAAAAATCAGTATTGCAGTGAGACAGAGCTTCCAATGAGTAACTGCACATACATCTCATTGGATCTAGTCTGTATACATACATCCCTAGCTCTTGCATTTAGATACTGCACTGTAGGCACTATTGGGCCTTTCTCTTCGATGGGCAGTAAACTGCCCTTATATATCTAGGCAGCCAACCTGAAAACAAATCAGGCCAAAAAGTAGTTGATATCAGGTAATTTTGAAAATTTGCCTTATGGCTTCTCAGGAATGATGGCACACATTTGTAATCCCAGCACTCTGCGGGGGCTGGACCAGGAGGATCTCAAGTTCATCCCTAGCTTAGACCACTTAGTAATTTGGTGAGTCTGTGTCTCAAAAAAAAAAAAAAAAAAAAAAACAGCTGGGAATGCAACTAATTGCAAAGGCCCTGATTCAATTCCCCCCAAACAGAGCAAAAATCAAACATGATCATCTGTCTGAACCGGGGGCTTTCAACTGGAGGCAGTTGGGTCCTCTGGGGAATGTTTGACAATGCCTGGAGACATTTTTGATTGTCACAAATGGAGGGAGGCACTACTGGTATCTAGTGGCTAGAGGCTAGCCAAGCATCCTACAATGTACAGGACAGCCCCCAGAACAAAGAATTGTCCAGTCCACCACATTAATAATACTGCTGTTGAGAAATCTGGGTGTAAATGCACCTGGACAGTGAGCGCTGAGTGTATGGTTCACTAGAAGCCAAGTCCAAAAGATGCCATCCTAAGAGTGAAACCAGACAGTAAGACCGAAATCCCACACAGACAGATCCCAAATTGACGTGCAAGCAACCAGCACCACACGGACCTCCCACGTGTTATCCCATATGTGGGATTTAGCCGCCTGTGCCAGTCAGCAGGGAATCATGCCTGGGGTGGTATGTGGAGGGCCTCGCCATCCCTGTGTATATTTAATCACTATCCCTAAATGTTTTAACCAGAGCAGGGTGATTTATTTCTTCATGAATCAAGAGATAGATTTATGGGTGGCAATATAATCCAAGTTGAAGAGGTTCATCACGGGAAGTTGTCAGCTAAGTGAGACAAGCAGTTACTGAAGGCATAGTTGTAGCCCAAGGGAATCTCGGTTCCTGGCAAAGATAATCATGTGGTTTTATCAAATCTCTGTCAGTTTCAGGGGACAGAAAACTAATTAGCTTAAAACCCAAGAAGATGTGTTGCTTGGCTCCTCTAACCGAGATTGTTCCTGGGGTCACTCACGGAACTGGAGGAGGAGCTGCTCAGGGGTCTGTTCCTGGGGCTGGATACCACCGAGCTCACTCGCTCTCCATCCACTTCTCATTTCTGGCTCCCTGATGTAGATAGATTTTTCTCAGCTGGTCACGGTGGGAAAGATGGTGGCTGTTAGCCCAAATGACACATGCTCTCCACTGAGAAATTCTCTTTTCTGATATCCATACATTCAGCTCCTGAAGATCTGTCTGCCCTTGAGTTATCCCTCACTGCTGGACCACTGGCTGTCTGTGCCCAGGGGAAAGGATACAATGATTGGGCAGGCCTGTGTCATGGGCCCACTCTAATCAGGAGCTGCATTTTCAACCAGGAGGAGGAGACCTGAAAATCACTTTTTTAGGACCGCATTACAGGGATTGTTGTAGTCCTGACACTTCCAGAATGCCACACCTGGCACCTGGCTGCTGGAAAGAACTGGATTTGTGAGGTTTTTGTCCCTGGTTTTGTAGGCTACCTGGTAGACACCACTCCAAGCTGTCTGGGTGAGCCTCTTCAGGTGGAAGAATTGCCCTGCGCTCAGGAGCCTTTTGTATTAGAGAACTGCAGAAACAGAATCTCTTGGCAGGAATTCAAAGGTATCTGTTGATTGCTTAACGTTACTTCAATATTCCAGATGATGTGGGTGGGTAGAGGACAGAGCAGATTTTCCTTATAGGTTCCCTTCAGTTGGTGACCTCCTGTGATCATTTGTGCAATGTAAGAGAAAAATAGTCTCTGGAGCCCAATAGACTGTGTCATATCCCAGCTCTGCCACCTTCTACTTGAGCAACTCACTGGCTTCTCTAAGTCCCGCCTTCCTCATTTTAGAGTGAACTGAGGATCTCCACCTGCTGGGGGTCCTGGGAGGATTAAATGGGATACTCTGTGTAAAGGGTCTGCATACACCAGGTGCTTCAAAGTGCTTCTTTCCCCTCTCCCTTGCAGATTTTTGCCTGCTTGTAGCAAAAGCTGAAGAGGCTGGATTTCAAGTTCAGCAATATTCCATTTATGGGAATAATGTTTATATTGAAAACACCCCCCTAACATATTCTGTCAATATCTAAATAAACTGGCTGGGGATTTAGCTCAATGCTTAGAGTCTTTGCCTTGCAAGCACAAGGCCCTGAGTTCAATCCCCAGCACCAAAAACAAAAACAAAACAAAAAAAATAAGCTCACACATAATAATTTGGCTAAGTCAGTTAAACTAACCATAATTAAATTTTTATATTATTTCTGAATAGCATGACTTTAGATTTGAAAGATATCAAAAATAAATACAATTGGACATATTGGATATATTCATATTTACTTAACCCTACCCTTCCGAGTGTCAAATTATATTTTTATACTCAAATTTCAAATTATTAATAAATTTATCTTCTTTGGTGGTATAACTACTGGTGGCATGTAAATGTCTTACCAAATGCTAACTTGCAGGATTTCCTGACAGTACAACTTCCTATTACTAAGAATAAAGAACCTGGAGGCTGGGCATGGTGGTGGACATCTTTGCTCCCAGTACTCTCCAGGGCTGAGGCAGGAGGATCACATGTTTGAGCCTAACTTAGGCAACTTAGTAATTTGACAAGACTCTGTCACAAAATAAAAAAGGGCTGGGGATGTATCTCAGAGTGAAGGCCTTGGGTCCAATCTTCACTACTGAAAAAAAAGTACAAACAATTAGCTTAATTATTTACTTAGTTGAGCATGAATCAACAAAGGAAATCAATTTGTGGGATTATGTAGAATTCTTTATTGCCATATTTTCAGCTTTAGTTGATTTCTCCTCCTAACGAAAGATTTCTTTTCTTTGTGAACCAAAAACTGTTATGAAGATTAGATGAGATTTATGTTAATCATTGGCATCAAGCAAATATTCAATATATGTTGCCTCTCTTTTCATTCCTTTCCAATCAGTGGTCATCATTCCTGATGACTTAGAACAAGTAGTTTTCAAATGTCAAAGCCCCCCAGAATTATGTGGGAATTTGTGAAATATACCATTGAGTGGATCCCACTCCAGAACTTTGGAATCACAGTCACCAGGACTAGGGATGAAGCATTTGTCTGTCTAACAATCTCAGACAATCACCAAGCATCAGAACTACTGATCACAGGCTTCACTTAAGTCACAGCCTACAACCACTGCTAGGTCGGTATCTTTGGTTCTCAAGTATTGAATGAACTCTACATCCATTATAAAGAGAAATTTGGAGCTAGCAAGAAACTCGGCATTTATTCTGAATTCTAGACAGGCAAAGTGACTTGCTGGGAGCCACCCACCCAGTTGCTGTGCATGGTATGTTTGTCCCTGGGTCTTGTCCCCCCACCAGTACTGGCTTTGAACATGAAGCCATCCTTGAGTCATGTAGCAGAAACATTTTCTCTGGGATTGGATTTTCCTTCCCTGCTGCTTATACACTGAGGGGTCTGGCCCAAACCTGTCACACTGTAATTTGAAGCTGTGCTTGCTGTGAAAATAGCTTCCCAAGTTTGATAACTAGATATTCCTCACTTTATTACCTGATAGAATTAACCCTTGCCCAGTGTTGTGTGCAGATGTCTGATTCATGACTCTGTCATTAACAGCTGCCCTGAATGCACTTTAACAAAGTATTATGGGCAAAGATCATTGATCAAGTACTGTACAATCCCATGTAACCATTTTAGTGTCTTGGGAGCATGAGAAGTTTAGGGAGATAGCTACTGAAAGGATTGTCTCCTATTTATAGCTTCAAGTCACAGTGACTTTTCAGAGTATGACATTGTCCCATTTTTTAAATATAGGAGCAAAATCTTTTAAATGCCCACCCATTCATTTTAGACTTGCACTATATGAGTCTTGGATGAGGGATGATCACACAGGAGTTAGAGTGACATTTTTGAGTTGAATTCCTCAAATTAATTATCTCAAAATTGCATACAGCTAATATGTCTCTTTTTCAATGACCTGTATCCTACCTCTATAGTTTAGCTGTGACTTGCCCCCCAAAAGTTTTGTGTTCAAAAGAGAGGAGAACTAGGTAGGGAAAAGAGGGATAAAGAAGGAAGGTTAAAAGAAAAGTAAGATGAAAGGGAAAAAAATGGAAAAATGTAAATAAATTTGTTGCAAATAGAGAGGGGTGGGTGAATGGAAGGGAGCGGAGGGGAAGGGGGGGAAACCAAGATACATCATGTACAGGTACAAAATAACCATGTTGATTTTGATCGTTATGTATACAATGTACCAATACATGTTCTTGGTAAAAATAAAAATTAAAAAAAAAGTTTTGTGTGTTGGATTAATGCTCAGCACAGTGGTGTTGATGTGGTGGAAGCTTTAAGGGATGGGCTCAGCGGGGGATGGTTATGTCGCTAGGGGTCCTACTCTCAGAAAAGACGAAGGTAGATATCCTGGGACCCTGGTTAGTTCCCTTGAGAGTGAGTTGTTATGAAAAAATGAATCTGACTTCCAAGTTTCTCTCTGACTTCCTTTCTTGCCATCTGACAACCTTCCTGTCTTGCCATCAAGACAACCTCTTGCCTAGAAGACTAGGAGTTGGAAATGTTCATTCTTTATGGGGGAGGCAATACAGGAGAGAATGAGCTGGCCCTATGACCTCAATAAGATGAGCACACAAGGACCTGGTGTTAGTACAGTTCCCAAAGGGTGGATTATTCAGCCTCAAATAAAACCCTGTGTGAAACATCAAGAACCCAAACCTGTGTGGCAGATAACTCCATGTCCCTTCATCGAGGGTTCCTAAATGGGAAGGGGTCAAGGTCTAGTCCTCCCTGATGTCACTGTGTTAGACAGAGGCCACTCCTCACAGTAGTACTTAACCTGCTGTTGATACAGGAGTGCCCTCCCTGTGAAAGCCATACCCCGCAGATCCCTCGGCAGCCTGGGTGATGTGTGGGCATCTCCTCTTTGTCTACTCTCACTGGACTTTCTCCCAGAGCAGTAGGCCAGGGCCTGAGAGAGCCCAGTGGGACAGTCCTACGACTCAGCCTCCCGGGACACAGCAGAGCAGAAAAGGACGTGCATCACTTGGATGGGGCACCCAGAGAATAACACAAGTTCCCAGGGTGAAAGTGTCTAAAGAGACACCAATTCCCTTCTGGGAACTCTAGAGCATCTTAACTCAGCCAAGACCTAAATTTTCTTTTTTTTTAAATTAATTTTGTTGATACTCCTTTGATACACATAATGATCACATTCATCATAGGGAATTTGTACCTGTACATAACATATCTTGATTGTTCTTTTTCTCCCCATTCCCTTCTTCCTCTCCTTATTTACAAAAGATTTGTTTGCATTTTTTTCCTGCAATTCTATTTTTTTCTTTTCCCTTCTTTTCCCCTCCCCCTTCCTTGTTCTACTTCCCATCTGAACATTTTCTTCCTACGTCCCAATATCTATCAATATCTTATTTACACTTTCAGTTCATCACGAAAGAGAAACAATGTGATATTTAAACATGTGCCTGATTTAGTTCACATAAAAGTGTGGTCTCAAGGTGCATCCATTTACCTAAAAATATCTCATTTATTCTTCTTTATGGCAGAGTTGTACTCCATTGTATATAAAAATCATATTTTCTTTATCCATTCTTCTGTGGGTGGGCATTTGGTCTGTTTCCAAGATTTAGCTATTACTAATTGTGCTGCTATAAACATAGGTGTGCTTATATTGCTGTGGTATGACATTTTTAACTCTTTTTAGGAAATACCAAGAAGGGGAATATCTGGGTCAAATGAAACCTCTAGTTTTAGTTTTTTGAGGACTCTCCATACTGATTTCCACATTGGTTGCACCAATTTACATTCCCACCAACAGTTGAGAAGTACCAATTTTTCCCCATAGCCCCACCAGCATTTGTTATTGGTTGATTTCTTGATGATAGTCATTCTTTCTGCAGCGAGATGGAATCGCAACATGGTTTTAATTTGCATTTCTCAAATGACCAGTGATGTGGAACATTTTTCCTATAGTTATTTGCTGTTTGTACTTCTTCATCTGAGAAGTGTCCATGTCACAGTGTGTGACCGCGGGCAGCATGGAGGATGAAAAGATTATGCGAAATGAGACTTAGTTCAGTCACCAAGAGGTCCAGAGGGGCTGTTTCTCCACAGAGAGCACCCAGCCATCAGGGAGACTCTGGGAGAAGAAAGAGCCCCGATGCCGAGAACTCTACGGCTTTTATTTAGAATATCATGTCAGAGACAAAAGCAGGAGAAAAAGCAGTTTGGGCCAGGAGCTGTCTCAAAGTTAGGCCATTTTTCTTAGGGAAATGGGAAGGACCTGGGCAGACAGAACACATTTTACTAATCTGAACTTCTGGTTGTTTAACCATTCGATTCTCACAGAGCCTGCATGCCTTTTGCCTTGCAGCTCAATTATTTGTGTGCTTTTGCCCCATCTTCTAACCATTCACTCCGCATAGAGCCTATGTGCTTTGTCCCGTAGTTCAATCATTCACTCCTGGCCAGGTCCCCCACGTGTCTGTTCATTTCAGATGCCCATATTTGGATTGGAAGACCTACATTTTCCAAAAGACTGCAGTTAGGACTGTAAGCTGGCTCTGCGTGTGTGTGTGTGTGTGTGTGTGTGTGTGTGTGTGTGTATTTCTGTCAAATTAGGGGCATAGACTGGGATGGAGAAGAGAAGGAAGTTCTGGGCTGAGGAATCACCTGTCATACACTGTGACAGTTGCGAGTCCAGGAGACAGCGGATACCCAAACCTGTGCTGCTGGGCACCTTGGGGGCTGCCGGCAATCTGGAAAGGGGTCTGGCCAGGCTGAATGGCCATGATTTTGATTATCCCGTGGCACATCTGGCATGATGCAATAGAAAGAGGATCATTCTTCCAAGAACCATCGGGCCAGGACTGCCCCTGATATTTGAGGGGCCCAGAGCATAAGCACACATGAAAATCCCCATACTACATGTCTAAGCATTCAGAAGTTACAAATAATCAAGCTACTCTCACAGACAGCCCTTGTTTTCAGCACGGTCACGGTGCTGTCCAGTGATTGTCCTGGCAACCTGGAGTATGAAGAAACCACTCCTTCTCTCTTTGGCCTTACTGATTCCTGCCTGTGGGGTCGGACAGCTCTGCTGGTCAGCCAGGGCAGACCGGCGCCTGGGCTCAGTCTTCATGACGGAATTCACCTGCTTGAGTTCTTTGGTCTCAGTGTCCAGTGCCTGAACCGTCAAAGCAGAGGGACTCCATGGCCACTTTGGGAAGCCCATAGACCAGCTCCTCCACTCTTCCTACTAGAAGACTCATAATTTATGTTACAGAATATACTAGTAAAGGTTCTGACAGATCATAAGAAAACATGCTAAGCATTGTTTAACCCAGCATTTATCAAATGAGCCAGTCAGTTGCGGAACCTTCCTTTTGCCCCACGCACCGGGGAGATTCCTCTCTTTGGGAGAGATTTTGGACCTCAGATACAGAGAACTGAATAAATCATACTCCTCAGCTCATGGAATGTAATTATCACTGGTTCATCCAGTGCACCCCTCTAATTCACTCATTCACCTATTCAGACTCAATTCACCTATTAGAAGCAGAAAGCTCCTTGGGACTCAAGATACTTTTAGGGACCCATGAAAATGATTCCATTTTTTTCAAGTCAAAAATAAAAATATATACTAAGGTCAAAGATACTTAATACATAATATTAATATATTTGTCTTTATACCAACACAGTTTTAAAATAATTCTTTAATGGATGAAGGGCCTGCAAAGGCTAAAGGCACCAGGGTCCATTGAAACGAGACTGGAGCCCTGCGTTAGTTTATTCCTTAGCCTATGTCCTGCTCTCATTGTCCACAATCAACAAACTTTTAATGTATGTGGTTATTTCTGTTTTGATGTGTCTTTGAAAAATGCAGATTATTGATTTATTTTTTCATTTAGATGA
Source organism: Hystrix cristata (assembly GCA_004026905.1). Lineage (NCBI taxonomy): Eukaryota > Metazoa > Chordata > Mammalia > Rodentia > Hystricidae > Hystrix > Hystrix cristata. The sequence goes on from PVJO010020528.1 coordinate 18,272, forward strand.
TGTCACATTTTACAGTCATGTGAGCTTTCTGTTACTGTAATGAATCCCTGAAATAACCAAGTTACAACTAAGAAAAGTTTATTTTGGCTCACGGTTTGGGAGGCAGGGGCACATGGTGGAGCAAACCGTTTACCTGATGGCTAAGGAATGAAAGGGAGAGAGAGTCAGGCATGGCGGCTCACACCTGAGTGAGGCTGGGGCAAGAGAATTGCAAGTTTGGGTCCCACCTGGGCAACTTAGAGAGCCCCTCTCTCAAAATGAAAAATAAAAAGGACTGGGGACGTAGCTCAGTGGCAGAGCACTGCTGGGTTTCATCCCCAGTACCAATAAAAAAGAAAGGAAGAGGAAGGCGTGGAGCCCCAGTACTCCTTCCAAGGCAACCCCACCCTGACTAAGACCTTTTGCCGGGCCACACCTCTTAAAGGTTCTACCAGTTCCCAACGGCACCAAACTGGGGACCAAGCCTTCAACACATGGGGCTTTGGGGACATTTACAATCCACACTGCAGCAATATCACCTCGCTTCTTGGTTTTTTCTTTTTACTAGGCACTATGTTTTAAAATAGATTTATGCTACTGTGTGTTCAATTCATCGCTTCCACCTGCTATAAAATTCTGTGCCTGCACCGTGTTTCACCATTCGCTTTCCCAGGACTGTAGGACTAGGACTCTAGCTCTCTGCGGTCGTCCTTGCTGTGAGGGTCTGCTGTAGGCATTTCCCTCTGGGACCTGGATAGAATGTCCTTGGGGTGTGTAGCCAGTAGTGGAATTTCTGAGTCAAAGAGCACTTGAATACTAGGTCTGGCTAAATTATGCCAAAGGCTCTCTCTCTCCCCTCTTCCCTCTCCCCTCTCTCTTCTCCCCTCTGCCTCCTTCTTTGTGCTAGTCATGTCAGGGTGTGCTATCAGTTATGTTAGCTCCATAAAACAAATTGCATAGTTCTTCTTTTTTTTATATTCTGGAACATTTTCTATTGCACCGAAAATAGTTGTTCCCTGGAAGTGTGAGAATATGGGCAGCATGACTGTTTGGTGCCAAAGCAAGGTAATTCCTTATTAGGTAATTCTGAAAATGTTCTCAATTTCTTCCTCGCCTAATGTTTCTAATAAATTAAAAAAAAATTTTGAGACAGGGTCTGGGTCTCACTATGTCATTCAGACTGGCCTTGAATTCACTCCTCCTGCCTCACCCTCCCAAGAGCTGGGGTTGCAGGCATGTACCACCACACCCAACTGTTCTAATAAATTTTAATGGCTCTCAATCTGATGCTGACACCCAGGCAGGAATAGCTAGGTCCATGAGACATAAAGATGTGTATTTCTGTTGTTTATTACTTTATGCTTTGCTGTAATACCTTAGGGCGGTTCTCTGGGCACATGGAGGCTCTATAACACTATTGATGGGCTGAAAGCTACCTCCCTCCAAACACAGACAATAGTAGTTCATTCTCTGCATGTTGTATAAATCTACCCTGGTCAATCAATAGGATTCTTTTTTTAATAACATCAGATTTATGCTTTTAAACTGATGATGATGCTGTGCACTTTTTGGTATTACTTATGTATGTATATATAAACCCACAAGGAGTTTTCCTTCCTGAAGAAGAAATTTGCCAAGGCTGGCAAATTACTCTTTATAAATCATATGATGCTTTTGGAGTCTGAATCATTCTGACTACCCAGAGAGCACTTTTTTGTTCCTTCATCATAGTGGCTCCAAACTGCACTTGGATCATAAAGCTGCCCTTTCCTGAATCCTGCTTCAGAAATGCCTGGCTGAGGGAGTGTTGCCAGCTTGAGATGAAGAGCTTGCAGAAATGTGTTCCCAGAAGGCAGCCTGCAGGAATAGGACCAACTCCAGCCACAGACTGCAATGAAGCAGGGCCCGCAGGCCTGAGACCTCCGGAAACTGAATTCTACTAGTGATCTTGGCAATGAATTTTCCTCAGTTACCCCAGCTAATACCTTGATGTCATTCCTGTGACACCCAAAGTAGAGACATCAGCAATACTGCACATCTGACCTACTTCAGAGCTGGGAGCTAATAAATGGGTGAACAGCAGTCCTTAGTTTGTGGTATTTGTTATGCAGCAATAGAAAATCAGTAAAATATCGTATTCTACACATTCTAGAGGCCAAACAGAGAACAAATAAAAGGATTTCATTTATGCCACTAGTTGGCCTGGGTGAGCACAGACAGGAAAGGAAGCCTCCTTGTGTAGCGACAGGGGACCCCACACATAACACTTGTTGAGTCCCTCTGGTAAGTGGATTCTAACAGGAGAGCTGGGGATTCACATGAGATATAAACACAAGGTAGGAAGAACAGAATCACTAAAACAATATAAATTCCAGACTCACAGAAGACTGTTTTTTGTTTCCTTTTTTTCGGTGCTGGGGATTGAACCCAGTGCCTCACACATGCCAGGCAAGTGCTCTTTCACTGAGTGATGCCTCTGGCTCCTAGGATGACTTCTAAACAGAAAAGATTCTTCTAATTAGACTATATCAGCACTTGAGTGACAATTTTCTTGTACATTCCAGAAAAATACAGGAAGTACTTTTGTATTGGAGTAAGGAAACAGATCACGGGGTCCCAAGCCATTCACTGGGGCTCATGGTAGTTCAATGAGCAGAGTCAATGTCCTCTCTGAGCCTGGGACTTTTCTTCCTTCCACTTCATCATGTTGGATCAAGACCTTGTAAATGGGGAGCAAACAGAATGGGCAACAGGGAGTGAAGTCTAACATCTCAGTCCAGAACCAACCAGTGGATGGAAATGACTTCGGCTCTTATGATAGAATATAATGCAGGGAACAGGCATTGGGTGGCTGAAGGAGAAAAAGCGAACAAGTATAACTAGAGACCATAACTATGGGAAGTAACTACTGCTCCCTGGGGCTGCAGGAACAAAAGCAAGAGACTGGGGTGATCAAAGCTGCAAGTCTGGAGGCCAGCTGGTTTCTTGGGGGTGGGACGTAGATCTCAGAGTGAGGAGGCATGTCTAATGGTGGGGGCACCATGGAGGACGTGAAAGGAGACTTGTCCTGGGCGTGCTGACAAAAGCTGGAGTCTGGAACAACTCCTGCTGCTGGTCTCGCAGTCTCTCTCACCTCCTATTGTAGAGCCCAATATGGGAGCAAGGGGGCAAAATAAAAGAAATTGTTGGGAAGTCCAGCTACAACTTCACAAAGCAATTTACTAAAGTGTGGGCTTGGGCACAGTAGAATGCCAGAAGTAGGTGAAACCAGAAGAGAAGCATGACACATCTTCCTGGAAGGTTTTCAGGGAAAATATTTTCATATTTTTAAAAAATATACTGGATATGGTGGCCCACACCTGTAATTCCAGCACTCTGGGAGGCTGAAGCAGGAGGATAAATTCCAGCCCTATCTGGGCAATTTAATGACTTTCTATCTCAAAATAAGAAAATAAAAAAAGATGAAGATGTAGTTGCTCAATGTGAAGGCACTGGGTTCAATCTCCAGTGTCAGGAAAAAAGGGATTTTGGAACAGACTATACAACTTACTTTCTTTTTTTTTTTGACTTGGTATGGATTTTTTTTTTAACCAAGAACATGTATTGGTACACTGTCCATATATTGATCACATTTAACATGTTTGTTTTGTACCTGTACATGGTGTCTCTTGGTTCTCCCCCCTCTACCCTCCCCTCCCTTCTGTTCCCTCCATCCCTATTTACAGCAGAAGCGAATATCTTAATGGACTGGGAGTGTTGTCTCATAGATTTTCTCACTGCTGAGACACAATACCCAGCACCCACCCTTAAAGGAGAAGTTCAGTTTGGCTCATCCTTCAGTCTGTAGTCAGAGGGGCATAGCACGGGACTGCTGCTCACAACATAGTGGCCATGAAGCAGAGAGAGAAGGAAGGAGCTGGGGAGGAAGATTCGCCCCCAGGGACCCTTCTCTTCCACCAGGCCCCACCTCCTAACAGCACATTTAGCTATAAACTCATCGGTGGATTAGTCTCGATGAGCCACTCACCTCCCAAAAGCCCAAACTATGAGCACACAAGGCTCTTGGGGGCCATCTAGATATAAACCATAAAAAGTGTAGCTCAGAATAGAGACGTATAAGGCCTTATGTTTTGATTCCCAGCACTCTTGCTCCCTTCCAAAAAGCAAAAACAAAAAAACAAAGCAAAGCAAAACCAAAGCTAATGTCTCTGATGTCAAAGTTTTCGCAATTACCCACTTCAATTACTAGTGTCCTTGAAAAAGTCTGGAAAGCAATTCTAGTCAATGATCTGTCACCTGAAGTTCTTCAGTTTGTAAAGAGGAATCTTTCTATGTGGAAATAGTATTTATAGGGGTTTATGAAATATATATGTTTTTATGGGAGGGGGAGCACAGAAGAGGCGCTGTACTGGGATTCAAACCCAGTGTCTTCACACTGAGCTACAACAGCAGTCCTCCAGCTCTTTTCTAGACAGAGCGTGTGGTGGACTTAATGTTGTGATCACCTTGAGCAGGAACGCCCAGCTGGACTGAGTTGGTGTGGTTCTGGGTGTGGAGAATCCACCTGAAGATTGTAGCCAACACAATACAAACAAGAACAGGAATGAAAGATGGGGGCCAGCTGTTTCCCAGGAGAAGCTCTGTTGGGGGCTGGTTCTCCAGAAGGGAAACTCGGCTGTTATTGTCACAGAGCGAGCTCAGGGCCTTACTGTCTTGAGGGTGGTTGCTGTTCGCTTCAGGTGAGCTCTGATCTTCATCTCTGCTGCGAGGGTTGTATCCTTGTTCCAGTACAGATTTCTTTACACTTTTAGTGCAGACATGCATGTACATGGGCCACTGCTGTGCGCTCTCAGCCCTTGATTGGATCTTTTGGGTCTCAAGTGCAGAAGTAGATGTTCTGCACTCTTCCTGCATTTGGCTTGTGTATGAATGTTGTAATTTCTAAGTGTCCTGTATTAAATCTGCTCTCTCGCATACCGCAGACTCTAGATCCATCCGACTAATACAGAGTGTCACTAAATTGCCCAGGCTCAGCGTGAATTTGCAATCCTCCTGCCCTAGTCTCCTATAGTGCTGGTATTACAGGTGTGCACCATCACTCCTGGCTAGATTTTGTTATATTTTAAGTGCTTCGAATGTCTAACAAAGCAGATTTATGACCTAACAAGTAAAACCTTTCTAAATACTGAGATAACTCTTGCCTATTCAATAAATAAAAATTAGAAAGTCACACTTGTTTTCTCTGAAATATTTCAGTACTGGTTTAAATATTTGTTCAAGATTTCTTGTGCTTTTCAAATTCAAATTGCGAGTCATTGCCTAACTACATCTTTAAAACTGAGGTCACAAGACTAAACCATTAGATTTTCTAATCTGCCATATTCCCTAGCCCATGGATTGTTCTGGTGCCTAGAAAGTGAAGTGAATATAAAGTCATTAGATCTTTGACTTTGGCTTGCTTCTGTATCTTTATTCACTTATAATCTTTTCCAGAATTGGAAGGGCATGTGCCCCATCATGGGGAGCAGCTACACCATCTCTGACAGGGTCTGGACGATGGGGGTGGGCACTCTCCACCCTGACGTGGTCAGCATTTGGCTGGGCCCACACCCGTGGGTGCCACGCTCCCTGTACCACAGACTCACATTAGGCCGTTTGTGCAGCGTCTGTGAAGATGGAGTTTTGCAGATCCCTCCTGGATTGCATACAGTAAGTTTATTTGCCGGCGGCTTCAGTTCTGTGTTCTTTCATTTTCTCCACTTGTCTGACATTTTAATGTCTTGTCTGAGTTTGGTCATAATTTAAATTTCTTATCTTCTGATCATCAGCAGAACATTACACTCTGCCTGTGGCAGGATGGTAGATGTGGGTCCATGTGGAAGACAGCCTCTAATCCCTCCCTTGGGATACTATCTTGAATGCAAAAAATAAACTTGCACTCAACACAAATGAACTAATGCCTTTGCTGGAGGAGCAAGGAGCTTGAGTCGGCCTCTTCCTCCCACTCTCGCTTTCTTTCCCACCCTAGCTTCTAAAGAGATGTGAAATTTGTGCTAACCAGGGGGAGGGGCAGAAGAGAATTGGTGCTTGGGCTCGGAAATTCCTCTTGACAAACCCCAAGAGAAAACTTACTTGGATTTGAATCTTGCCTCTGAAACTGAAGACAACCATGACTATGGGAAAGTTGTCTGACATTGCCAATCTTATTTGCACAACGTAAGGTACCCAACACATAGGAGGATTGTTACGATCATTTGCGATTATGTATGTGAAGCCGACAGCAGCTTGCCTGGGATGTAGCTCACTACGGCTGCCAGTTTATTGATTCATTTGTATGGTCCTTCTCTCTCTTGCTCTTTGTGCTGTCCCTGGCCCTGAGCACAGGGCCTGGTGTCAGGACCTGTTGCATGACTGAGCCCCTATCCATAATGATATTGGGGAAATTCTTCCTCAGTGGTTGGATAGTCAATGGTGGATGTTACTTATACCCAAATGGCTTGTTTCTGACCATATATAGAGGATCAGTGTTCTGTGCATGCTATGAAGGTTGTTTGTATAATGTATGCTCACGCTGTTGGGTAAAGAGTAGAGCTGGTTATGTATGTGAGGAGTGAGCTCATATCCAAGGCTGAGATAATTCATTGTATCATTAACTAGGAAGAGATCTCAATCCAGAGCCAGGTGGGAGAAGGTTAGCTGGGTGACATATTGTGGATTTCCATTTCTCTCGGACTTTGCCACAGCGATAGGAGGAAGACTAAGGGAGATTGGAAGAAAAGGTCTTTTTATGACACTCTTCACAAAGACACAGGTTCAGAGTCAGGAAAGAAAAGGTCCAGGTTCTTTGGAGTCAAAGTATGGTGATCTTAGGTCACAATTAGAATAAGGTAGGGCTGGGACTCAGAAAGTGGTCACCTAGAGTGAGAAATCAAAAGAGCCAGTGAGGGATTCTCAACTTCATCACTATTGACATTTCTGACCAGACAATGCTTTGTTGCAGGGGGCTGTCCTGGTCACTGTAGGAGGGTCAGCGGTGTCTGCACTGAAGTTACTATAGCAGGGATGATGAGAGAGCTCTATTCTCTGGACCAGCAGCACCTCCCCAGTTGTGACAATCAGAAATGTCTGCAGTCATTGCCAAATGTTCCCTAGATGGGCCAGGTTAAGAAAAGCTGAACTGAACTGTCACTTATATTTTCCATATTTAATTTTCTTGTATGCCTTTAGCATTTTGTAGGTTTTTTTTTTTTGATCCTGTCTAAACTGTGCTAAGGGGAAAGGAAATGTTTCTTGAATATGCATAAACCAGGTCCTTAAAGAAGGAGCAAGCTAACCTTGGAAGCTATTGGGGTTGGTGGTGGGAGCAGGAACCAAACAACAGCATCCTTACAGGAGATGGAGCTTACCAAGTGCCCACCTGGAGAGGCGCGTCAGAGTCTGGCCATGTTAAAGAAGGACGGCGGTTTTGCTTATGTTGTTCTTCCATCAGTTTTTGAATTGTTTCCCACTATGAGAAAGGTATTCATCTGAGAAGTTCTAAATAAATGCAATGCCATTTTATTGAGGCCAGTTAGAGTTGGATTTTACAGTTTTAAACAGAGAAGAAAAGCACAAAGCATAAATGTTTAACATGGCTGAAAGCCCAAGAAATAAATATGCAAAGCACTTTATGGCCTTTCCAGTTATATCACAAATGAAGAGAGAATAACAGTGCTGTTACCCAGGGGCCAAGCATCTGGAAATGTTTTCCTCTTGTTTTCATGGGCACCATGGTTGACTCACACAGGACTCTCCCTCTTGGCATCTTTACACTGAGTGCTAGTTGCAACTTGTTGGCATAGATAACATTTATTCATCTTTAAATTCCCCATGCTTTCCTTTCCATGTTTCTTGAAACAATTCATCCAGGCTCCCAGTGGAACCAGATCTCCAAGTGGCCTGCAAGTACATAAATTTGGAAACCTTTCCAATGTGGGTATCTCGGGACAAATGACAACCTATACTGGTATATTCCTGGGGGTAACTTGCATTTTCAAACACAAGTGTTTGTAGGTTAGGTAGAAATGTTGCTAGGAGACAGTCTGCCCACTGAGTTTAAGAAACATTATTAGGTGATGCAGGGGATTGGGCTAGACACTGGATAGGGGAGGAGAAGCTGGTGAAGCACGATCACTCGCAGGAATGTACTCATTTTGTAAGGGAGTTAAGTCGGACATGAATACACCTTAATACACTTTAATACTCTGTAAATGGCCAAAGACTGTGGGAAGAATAGAAGGTAGACATTATTTCTAGTCCAGAAGGATGTGGGATGGCTTCATGGAGAAGAAAGCATTGAGATGAGTCTTGATGCTTGTGTAGAATTTTGACAGGTGGAGGCAGCCAGAGCCATCTACAATAGGGAGCAAAAGAATAGTATGAGGCAAAGAACAGAGATGGAAAGAGTAGATCACGTGCTGGGATTTAAGTGTGCCTGGGATTTAAAGTATGTTACAGGGAGTAGTGGAAGATAGAGCTGGAAAGATTTTTAGTAGATTTTCAGTAAATCAATATCCATTTAATAAAAAAAAAAAGATAGGCCGTAGCCACATTACAGTGGCTTTAAATGTCAAATGAAGGAGTTTGGACTTTTTACTGTGGGAAGTATGGGAAGTAGATATTGAAAATTTTTAGTCAGGAAAGTCATGTCAGATTTGTATTTTCAGAAGATTAATTTAGAAAAAAAAAGCTACTGCAGATTCCAGCAGAGCTCTCAAAACATGGTAAGTGTGCCATTGGTGACACACAGGGCGCTTTTAGTTGACACTCGGGGATCAAGAGCCAACAGCTCCCTGCTGCTCATACTCAGGGTCACTACCTCTCCTGGCTGTTGAATATTTCAGACATAACCATCAGGGACAGGGGCACATTTTTAAATGTTAAGAGTTCTACTCAAATGTAAACGTAAAAACTACCATCTAATTCAAATATAACATTTTCCTTTTAAAATACCTTTAAGAGGAAACAATGAGTTAATCTGAAGAAAAATGTAACTAGGAGAATAGATGGATGAGCGAAGGTCCTTCAGTTGGTGAGTGAATGATTGAAGTTTTGGAAACACTGGACCAGAGGGACACAGGTTAGGGGAAGGTGACTGGCTACCAGTTACTGGCCACTTGACCCACCTCTGTGCAGCCAGCTAGATCGTGAGCAGTCTTGTCCTGTAGTGTGACGTGTTGGCAACACTGAGCACACCGAGAGTTGATGTTGACATTCTTAGCCTTTCATCTCCACTGGTGTGTGAGGAGCTCTATTCCAGTTGAAGGATTTTTGGCACTAGGGAGAAAACTGGATCAAAGCAGTCCCAAAAGATCAGGGTAAGCCTTGTGCTGCGGAAGGCAAATGTCAGGATCCTTTAGAGTGAATCTGTGGGGAGGACAAGTAAGGAGAAAGAACAATCTTGGGTCTTTTCTGTCAGAGGCCACCGCTTACCAGGAATCGATCCTTGCTTAGCGATGGCTGAACGTCGTCCGTGCTTGTGCGTGTGTATCTGTGCCTCCAAGTGCACATAAGAGGCCCACAACTCTTTGCCTCTCAGACAGGGAAATCAGGACTAGGGGGCAGCCATGGAAAAGAGAATATTTTCACTATATACCCATTTGTACCTTTTAAGCTTTTATGATATGCACGTATTTTCTGTTCAAATATGAACTTAAAAATTAACTCAAAGTACTATAGGCTCATAGCCAAAAGTTTACTAAGCCTAGAATTCTATTTTTGTTAATGTTTTGATCATTTTTCTAGTATTTTGTCTACTTCTAAATGTACTTGATAAAATTAAAATCATGTTTTGTATCTTCTTGTACTATTTATGGTAATTTTATGAGCATTTTCCCACATTATTCCATATTCCCTTACAAACTTTTTTCCATTTGGAAGATATACCCCAATTTAATCATTTCTATTACTGGACTTCTAAGCTGTACCCTATTTTGGGGGGAGATAATAAAGTTGTTAGAAATGGCTTCTTCAAGAATAGAGGCATTACTGTGGTGAGATTTAAAGCTTTCTCTTTGTTTAATTCATACATTAATCACCATTTCATACTCAAGTGAATTTATTTATTATTTAATTAGATCGAAAACTCCTTGAGAAAATAAGTTGTACTTACAAATTTTTTTAAAAGACTGCCTGACAGGTCATTAAAGACTACTTCACAATTCAATTAAAAAAAACAAACTTACCAACAAATATCCCAATAATCCTCCATGAACTTGAGGCATGGTTCTCAAGCCAAAGAAGTTAAGTCTCTCTACTTGTCCTATGGCAGATTAGCATTGCAACTGACCAAATCATTCCTGCTGATTGGGGGTTTAATAAGGGAAGGGTAACAAGGGACTTAGTGGGTTGGAGAGTTAAATATTTGCCTAGATGCTAAAGTTCTTTTTTAACATTAGCTTTTAAAACTCATTTTTAACAATCAGCAACAGATTTTTTTTTTGAGATGAGGTCTCACTATCTAGTTCATGCTGGCTTTGAACTCCAGCGATTTTCCTGCCTCAGCCCCTGAGTGCTGGGATCATAGGTTTGTACCACCCTGCCTGGCCAGGAATAGATTTTTAAAAGCACGACTGTACAGGTATATAATTTGGTAAATAATATCTTTGAGATATTATAGAATATACCTTGAGGTGTGTAATTCAGTGCTTTAAAAAAGTGTATCTGTGAACTAAGCATGGTGTCATGTGCTTGTAATCTCAGGTACTATGGAGGCTGAGGTAGGAGGACTGTAAGTTTGAGGCCAGCCTGGGCTACATAGTAAGATCCTGTCTGAAAATAAAAAGTGTGAAAAGGGCTGGGAATGTAGTTCTGTGGTAGAGAGCTCCTGAGTTGGAGAGGGAGAGACAGAGGAAGGAAGAGGAGGAGGAGGAGAATGAGAAGGAGGAGGAAGAAGGGGAAGGAAGAAAGGAAGGAAGGGAGAAAGAAAACAAGAAAGAAAGAAAAAGAAAGAAAAAACATTCACGAAGTAGTGCTCATCAATACCAATTCTAGAACTTTTTCATAATTCCCCATTCCTTCTCCTCACACCCTGGCAATAACTGATCTACTTTTTGTCTCCGTGGATTTGCTGAGTTAGGGCATCTCATGTTCTGTAAATAGAATCATATGACACATAGTCTTTTGTGACTGGCTTCTTTCACTTAGATATTTTCTAGATATGTCCTGTCTGTAGCATAGAGTATTAGGAATGCATTTAAAAAACTATTTCCTTTGTTAAAATATTTTTAGTTAACTTTGACAGGCACAGCAATAATGCCTTCTTCCCAGGAAATGGCTGTCTCAGCACCGGTTTGCGGGTGCACTGCCTCTTCCCCCACTCTGGCTCCTCCTCTTCTCTTTCCATCTGCCCTCCCTTTCTGCCTCTCTTCTTGTGGAAAATGCCATGTGCCTGCTCAGCATTCCCCAGGTCTTAGTACACCTTCAATAACACGGCCTTCACCTCTCTCCTCGTTTAGCTCCAGTCCTCATTTCTTCCAGGCTAATTTTAAAAAACGAGAGCTAACAATCCTTTTTTTTTTTTTTTTTTAGCACATAGCTTTCTCGTCTGTATCTGCTGACCTGTCATAGGGAAACTTACCTTATTGTGGCAATGATGGTGTAGGACTTCTCTTTGGACAATGTTATGTGAAGGGCAGGTAACCACTTTTCGTGCAGAAAACCAAGATTTTCTGAAATAGCCTTGAAATGTGCATTTACTCAGTCATGGAACTATAAGATGGTCTGCAGAACATAAAGATGAGAACATAAAAACCTTGTCCCAGGAGCTTATATTCTAAGAAGAGATCCAGGATGCTCTTGCATACTATTTCTTCTCTGTGGTTTGTTGGACTACACTCCTGGATAGTAAACTTCCCCTGGGCTGTAGCTGTGTTCTCTTAACCTAGCCCACCATGCTTTGCACAGAGTTGCTTTTTTCCCTGGAATGACCAAAGGAAGTGCACATAAAGTGCTAAGCAAGGTCAGATGAAGGCCAGAGAGAAGGTTTTATGGTTTCCGTGCTGGACTATGAAGGATGAGTAGGATTTGGGTGTATACGATTATGGTTGGCAAGAGGATCCTGGGAAGAGAGGAAGTACACAGACACAAGAGGATTCTGGGAAGAGAGGAAGTACACAGACACAAGAGGATTCTGGGCAGAAAGGAAGAACACAAACAGTGGGCGACATGGCAGGGAACCGTGAGTAAAGAGGATGATAGTTAACTCTTAAATAGAAAGGAGGGAAGTCAAGAAAGGAGGGTCACCTAAGGAAAGAGAAAGGTAGTGTTCCAAGAAGGAAAGGAACGAGGGTAGAATTTGGGCCCAAAGGAATATATAAAAGGTTTGGCATAGGATATAGGTTGGAAACTCAAACAGACATGAAGATGTGAAGGCCTGAGGTGTTAGTGGACCATACAAATCCATATTGTACCTTTCAGGGTACAATTCAATGGATTCCTTTTTTTGGGGGAGTGGTTCTGGGGATTGAACTCCGGGCCTTGCGCTTGCTAGGCAAGCGCTCTACCACTTGAGCTAAATACCCAACCCCAATGGATTTCATAAATATATTGTTTTACATCAGACTCTATGTTTTCATACTTTATAGTCTACTAAAAATTGAAATTAAAAATAGCATCCATTCATTTCTTCATCAGCTAGTCAACAAATCTTAAACACTGCTTTAGACTTGGCACACAACAGGGCTCAAATCAGACAACATTCCCACCGTTTTGAACATTTGCATTGTTGTGGAAGGGGAGACAAATAGGAATAAGTAACAAAAATTTGTGTCGTATTATCAGAAACAAGTATAGTTAGACTTTATTAATTAAGGACTATTCAAAATAATACACAAACATAAATAATGGCAGTTTTACAGCTATCCAGATCATCAACCATTTCCAGTGCAACTACTGGAAGGCAGAGGAGGGAATGAGCCAGGCAAGCTAGGAAGAAAGGGTGAAGATGTTGAGGAGGGTCGGAGGGAGAGAGCGGGAGAGGTGGGCTTAGCTGGGAGGTGGCGTTAGAGGAGCCTTGTGGCCTCACTGAGATCAGCTGCCAGGAGCCAGAGGGCCAGTTGCAGACTAGGGACCGAGGAGTGAGTGGAGAATTAGGCTTTGGGGAATGTGAATACAGTCTGGCCTTTGGAGAGTTTCCCAGCAGGACAAGGCACAGCTCTGGTTTAGAGCGGACAGCTGTCTTGGTTGAGTGGAGCAGAGTCCTCGCTCTCTCCCGCTCCAGCAGCGGCAGCCTTCTTACCATGGAGAGGAGACTCAAACTTAGGAGTGATATCTTTGGTCTTCGTTTAAAGACCAGAGCATCGCAATATTGCTGCTCTTTGAGTATGTGTGACTGCTCATTTAATAATGAAGTTCCCACGGGAAGGAAGCGAAATAGACCAGCCTTGGAGTAAAAGGCTGTATAGCCTGATGGCCGGTGCCCCAGGTCATGAGCCGAGCTGCTGAGATCCAGAGCTCGCGGTGTCACTTACTGGGTGACATTAGGTGGGTGCCGGTCAGCTTTGTCACTGCGATGCATACCTGAGGTAATTGAGTGGCAGGCACTGAGAAAAGGTTTATTTTGGCTCAGAGCCGTGGACGTTCCAGTTCATGAGCAGTTAGCCCTGTTACTTTTGGGCCTAC
>PVJO010020529.1:0-31925 GCA_004026905.1 Hystrix cristata
CACCTTTCTATCTGACTTTTCTGGCAACTGTCAAAGACTATTTAAATACGACATAGAAACATGGAGAGCTTCTAATCTCTCTTCTGGCTCAATTTCCATTTTCTCCACCTCACAGAATAACCCTCCATACATTAGCTAGTGCAAGCAGTAAATCTGGGATCATATTTGTCAACATCTTCTCGCCCGTGGTTTTAAGTATTCTAAAAAAGCGCTGGGAATTTTTACTCAGGTCACACTTAAATCTATCTCATCTGTCAGTCTTTACTGATTGTACCTAATCGAAGTCCTATGCTCTTTCAACTCTATAATCATCTGCAACGCCTATCCTCATATCTTTGTCTCCAGTAATCCATTGTCTAAAGTTGATGACAATGGTAAAATAAAAAGTAGAACCATTTTTTTTTGGTATACTTATTACTCTTTTTTTCCAAAAATAATTTCCACAATTCTCTGATCAATATCATACCATGAAACACTTCCTGCCCGGAATATATACCAAGGACTTCCTGATCCTAGATGCTCTATCTCTTCTGCTATGTGCACTTTTCTTTTCGAACTCTGCCTTCCAGACTCATTGTCCTTCTATATAATTTTTCCCTGCTCCAGGCCTCACAAGCTTGTTTCTCCTGCTCAATAGTGGTTCTCATGCTCTCAATCAACCCTTTTCTGAGTTCATTTCTGTTGAACATTGAGATGTCATGAACAGAATCTTCTCAAGTTCTTTTCTTAAAGATGTCTTCTGTGATTCACCTGGCAAATTGAAATCTCTTGCTGTATGTTAGAATAACTGCTATTTGCATCAATTTTTATTGACGCTTGTAATTATATTTTATTATCTATCCTGATTTTATTGTGTCTGTGACTGAAGTTTCCAAATGTAGAATAGTGTGTATAATTTGCTCATCATTTTATTCCTATCGGAGAGTGTGTAGTTACTCAATAAATACTATTGAATCAGTAAATATTTGGTAGAGTACATTGAGTAGCATTGATTAAGAACTTATTCTATGCCAGATAGAATATTGAATATTTATAGTGTCTAAGTGAAAATTCTTAGCACTCTAAGACTGTAGTACATTCATGTATCTCTTTGGGATGTCAGTTACACAGATAAGAAAACTGAGATTCAACTGTTAGGCAGACTGATTAATTTGCCCAGAATTTAAAACCTTGAAAGTAGTAGAGCTAGACTTTTAATGCTTGCTATATGAATCTAAACACCACATTTTTTTACCATTTTTGCCTATTATTCTTTCTTTACCTATTTTTCTTTCTTTTCCCAATTTTCATTTCTCTCTTAAACAGTCAGACACAACAAAAGAATAAAAGCTCTGTCTAAGTCTATGAGAGGAGAGATTTCTTATTCTCTTGGTAGAAACTTAATGTCTGCTTGAATGTTTAAATGGACTTATATCGACAGTGATACAGAATGCTTGATAAAGTTTAATCAAAGAGGACGTTTAGCTCGTTAGAAAACACTCAATTATTTTGTGCCACATGGTTTAGTCAATGTATTTTATCTTGTAAGTAATCAATATTAGGCAATATAACTTAGAAATGGAAAGATTCTGATTTGGTGAGCAAAAGAAAAATTCATGATAGGAAATCTGTTTCTGAAGATCAGAACTATAGATGCAGACATGTAAATGAAAGGGAGCATGTATTGTACCATTGAAATCTAGAAATTAGTAGGACCTAAACTAGGTGCTTTAGGAAGAAAAGTAGTCAACTGGGCTTCACTCAAGGGGAAAACAACTTGGAGAATAAATGACTCTTTCCTGAGGCAAGTGGTAGTTAAATTATAGTATTATGGAATAATAAAGTAAAATAATAGTCATCTTTTTCCTTACCCTGAATGTCAAAGTTTAAAAAAAAGAATAAATGAAACAATTTTAATTGATTTATGCTTTCTTTGTTAGTTTACCCCAAGTTTGGATGTTACGTAGTCTGTGGCTATCTAAACCAGAACTACTAACAATGATACCTTCTTTGGCAAAGCATCTTATTTTACTTAAAATGAGTTTATCAATATTACATGGTGTAATAATACCCAGAAATTTACAATTTCTGGGCACCCTGCCTTCTGAGCAAGTTTGCTTCAAACAAACTAAGATCAAAAGCTAAAAAGAAATAAACCACTGAACAGTATTTTCAGGTACTCAAACCACAGACCTATCTGTGAGGAATATTCAACTATGAGGTAAAACCATAAAAATGAATTACAAGATCTATATATACCAAAAATGCTAGTTAATGGATCGTATTCTATTTCCCAAGTCTTTCTAAGGTACCATCATAAATTATTTATAAGAAATAGAGAAATCTGTCTTTTCTAATCAAAATCTTTATTTTTATTTTATTAGTATATATTTGTAGTACACAATGATTACATCCACTGTAGTGAATTGATACATATACATAACACATTTTGATTCCCTTATGTCCCCCTGCCACATTTTATTTTCTATTTATTTTTCATTTATTTATCTTACAAGACCTTATAAAGTTAATTATATATACAGATTGAAAACCAGGGTAAAGAGCATATAAAACTTGTGAGACAATTGTAATAAGTCCAGATACACATTTAGTTACATAATTGTCCACACTGGATTACAAACATTTTTCTTTTGTCTTTTTTTCTCTTTCCTTTTCTAAGACAGAGAGAGAGAGAGAGAGAGAGAGTTTTTCATATCAGAGGAAGCATGTGATATATAAGCTTGTGTGTCTGAGATACTTTGCTTCATATCTCAACATTATGGTCTCAAGGTGCATCCATTTTTCTACAAATGATTCAAATTTATCCTTCTTTATGGCACAGTAGTACTCCATTGCATATAAATGCCACTGCAAACACATTCAAACAAATGTTAATGAAGAATCGACAAATGTAGTAAGACAAGAGAGAATGGTATGCTATGGTTTTATGGCAGTATGAAAAATCAATTTTGAATGGAAACACTAGGTAGCACATCATTTTGAGCATAGATCTTATTACAGATGTAGTGTGGTTCAAATATGATCTGAAAAACAATAGAGAGCAGTATTGTTAAATGTTAATTAAAACTCCAAAATTTCACAATTAGGCGTTTTTTGTTAAATTCTAATAATTTCTGATTATCAGAAACCTTTCAGTTTGTGATCAGAAAATTGGAAAGCATTATAATAAAAGGGAAAAGAAGAATTCTATTGCTTGTACAGCTTCTCAAGTGGTACATGTCAATATTTGTTACAAAAAGAAAATATCTTGTACTCTTTTTTCTTTTCGGTTGGTTTATTTTGATCTTTAGTAGAATCCCAAACTACCCAAATATCCATGAGGTCTCCTCAAGTTGATATTACATATAACAGAGCATCATGGAAAATACAAACGCAGTATATGGAGGGAAACAAAGTATTGGAAGTTATATTTTTAAATTTATGAATTTTAAAACATCTTGAACTTATAACGCTAAAATTCAATTCTAAAATTCAGCTTACAAGTCTAAGATTTACTGTGTTAAAAAATAAATCAGGAGTAGTTTTTAATGTATTGTAATAAACTTTAACTAGGATTCCTTCTTTTTTCTCACCTTGCTTTAGATGTGCTGGTATAAACCTAGACATTTAGTACTTGGTGGTCCTCCAATGGTTATAAGCATTTATTTGTGTACTTTTCTCAAAACATTTTATTTTTATACTATAAATATAATTCTTGTTTTTTAGTGGTTTTTGCAATATCAGTAAATTATTATTTGCAATGTGAATATGTCTGTTTTATATGCTTATAATTTGGAACATTTTAAAAAGCAGTTAAAATTTAAAACCTGTAGGCCAAATCTTGCTTATTTTATAAAGTCAGAATTAAAAAAAAAAAAAAAAAAACGAAGGAAGAAAGAGGGAAGAAAAGATATTGAAATAAAGAGAGAAGATGAGAGGAAGGGAGGAAAAGGAAAGGTGAATAAGAGAAAAAAAAAAAATTTTCAAGATTCTGAGCATCAAACCCTGAAGAAGTTTGATTCCTGAGGTTCATGTGGAAAAAAGATGAACCTTAGGATGCCCGAGCTCACTGTCTTAAGGAGGAGTCCAAGAATTAGCCAGACAAGGCGAAACAATAAGAGACTGGTAATCAAAACTTGATTGAAGAGAAGGAACTGAGTGTGTAAGAGATCAGAAGACAAAAGAAAGAAAAGAGAACACACATGGAAAAACTACCAATCCCCTGAGAGGTCCCGCGAGTATTAGAGGGATCGATATGCAGCGGAATAAGGAGAGGTGCAAGTGTTCAGGGCCGCTGCAGGAGGCTTTGGGAAGAAGCATCTCACAGGGCTGGAAGGAACAGAGCCGCGTCCTACAAATCAGAATAGAAGACGTCACGACTCTGGCGGTTACATAAAGGAAATGGCAGGATCTCACCTTAGTAATGAAAATTAATTTGCTTTGAACAAAAACTGGATCCACCTAACAAACCTGAAAGCAAAAAGCTCAAACCATTTTCAAGTTACGTATCTATAACCTGGAACAAGATGCAAAAATAATTTGCATATCCAAAAATACCATGAAAAGGGTAATTTTCAAGGTCTGAATACAATCAGATATAATGAGGAATGTGGGAAGCTTAAAATGTGAACCACAAAGGAAGAGCAAAGTCAACCCATAAAAACTGACCCCAGATTGTGACAGAAAATGTCAATAAAGCCATCTTTAAAAGCTGGATTCTGTACGTTTAAAAAATTAACTGAAGGCATGTAGAGGTAAACAGAACAAATATCAAACTTCCACACCAACATTAAACTTCAATGTACAATGTCCCAGATGAAAAATATACTAAATGAATTTTGTGGCACAGCAGAAATCACAAAAATTTTCTTCGTTATGCTACTCTCTTCAGTAAAGAAACAAAATAAAATACCTATGTTTAGGAAGAAACAAGTTAAGGCACTACTTTTGTTTGCTGACAGAATGATCATCTGTATAACAATAAGAAATAAAACTATCTTCAGAAACAATGGTCTATGAAATCGTTCGACAGAATCTAAAACAAGACTTTGAATTTGACAAAGTGGCAGGACACGATCAACACATAAAAATTAAATATATCTGTACATATTGACAATGAACATGTAGAACTTAAAAATCTCAAAATAATATATTTCATAATAACGTAAGAAATACTTAGAAATGAATATGGCAAAATACGTAAAAGACTCATAGACTGAAAATAACAAAGCTATGCATGTGAAATTAAAGATCAAAATAGTGAGGAGACTATTAAGCTGTCAAGTCTTGTCCAGTTCATGTGTAAATTGAATAGATCCCCCCAGAAAAATCTGTGTTTTTTTTTGTACAAATTGATGAAATTATTCTAAAAATCTACATAAAAATTCAAGGGACATGAAATAAAATTATTTTTGAAAAGATAATCAAATTAGAGAGCTAACGCTCCTGATTTATAGATTTGGTATAAAAGCTGCATTTTATCAAGGTAGTGCTGTATCAATGCTGGAATATAAAATAGTTTAATGTAGAGTGGATTGATAATAGCCTTATAATAAAGTACTAGTATGCCATATACAAAGAATATGCTTATCATCTTACATTAAGGTTGTGTAAGAAAGTTATAATGAGAAAGTCAAATAGATTAAATGATTGTATTAACTAATATAGTTTTACTTTTTTGGGGGGGGGTTACTGAGGATTGAACCCAGAATCTTAGCACTGCACTAAATCTCCAGCCTTTTGATGATGAGGAGGAGGAGGAGGAAGAAGCAGAGGAGGGGGAGGAGGGGGAGGAGAAGGAGGACAAGGAGGAGGACAAGATAGAGGTTTGCTAAGTTACTGAGTTGCCCAGCTTGGGATCAAATCTGTGATCCTCCTGCCTCAGCCCCCCAGAGTACTGGGATTATCAGTCTGTAGTACATACCTGGCTAAAAGTTTAACACATTTTGAATTATATATAAAACACAAGGAGTTATCAATTGACATTTACTTTACAGAACTTGATTCTGAAATATGCACTTTGAGTCTTTTGCTGCCTTATTCTCTGCAGTTGATGAGAAAGAATGGAAAGGAGAAGAGTTTATAGCGTGTCTCTGCATGGAAAGCTCAAAAAGCCTTATATTATTACCACAAAACATCTTTGATGATTGTCTTCGTGGCCCATACTAGAGGTGCGTCTAGACAGCAGGACCCTGCAGTAAGCTTCTCCGTGGACAGGAAAAAACAATTAATGTCATCCTCTGTGCTAACTCCTCTTTGTATTTGACCAGATGCCTGAGAACTCTACTGAACTAATTTTTCTTGCAGATATGGAGTTCATTTTCCACAGCTATAAAATAGATATAAAACATATAAAATATTGCATTATTCTCGGAAACAACTTCTTACCATTTGTTTTTTTCCAGTTTTTTTTTTTTTTTATTGTTACATGTTTGCAGTACATAATGATTACATTCCTTGTGGAGAGCTAGTGCATGTACATAACACTTCTTAATTCCTTTCTCATCCCCTTTCCTTTCCCCCTCCCTCCATTTCTTTATCCCCTTCCCTACTTCTTATTATCTATTTTTTATTTGTGGTTTACTTACATTTTGGGTTTTGCATATAAGAGAAATCATGTGATGTTTAACCTTGGGTGCCTGATTTATTTTACTTTCCATTATGGTCTCAAGGTGCATCCATTTTCCTGCAAATGACTCAAAGTTTCTACTTCGAAAAGGCATAGTAGTATTCCATTGCATGTAAATACCACATTTTCTTTATCCATTTGTCTATAGCTGGACATATAGTCCTGTTTCAAGATTTAGATCTTATGAATTGTGCTGCAGAAAACATGGGTATGTATGTGGCAGTGTAATATTATGTCTTTAACTCTTTTGGGAAGACACCTAGAAGGGGAATAACTGGGTCAAATGGAATTTTTGTTTTCCGAGGACTCTTCATACTGTCTTCCACAATGGTTGTACCAGTTTGCATTCCCACCAGCGGTGTAGGAGGTTTCCTCCCCCCACCCCCTCAATTTTGCCAGCGTTCGTTAATCCAGCGATGCCTCAGCTGTCCACTCAATTCCTTCTAAATTCGCCTTCGAACCCTGAAACGTTCAAGAACTGAACTTACGTTTTCCATAAGAAATAATGGAAAACCAAATTGGTTCCGAGGCCTAAAACTTTCACTTACAAATTCATTTTTCCAGGACTTTAACACATTTTGCAAGGATTTCTTTCTTTAATTCTGTCATGGTTCCCACAGTTTTCCTCTTAGCTTTACTGCTGGTATCACTAACCTTCTTTGGAGTTATGGTTATGATATTTTATGCAAATAAAGTGCAAAAGAAAAGCACGATGATGAATGTTTTGATGCACTAACACAAGCACTTCGATGTTTTCTGGCTCCTGGCCTCTACATTTCTCTACTTTTTGGGTTTTTTTTGTTTGTTTGTTTGTTTTGTTTTGTTTTGTTTTGTTTTTTTAGTCAGATTTCGGTTTGACTATCAAGCAAAGTTTTGAAAACCGAGCAGATTTTTTTGAATTTTGCTGTTCGAGTAGTGGAAAGACTGAGCTTGGAGCCCTTGGACAACTAAGGTACCACTGTGCTTGATTTCTTTTTGAACAGCCTGTGATTTTTACATTCATATCTTATCGGAAGAATATTTTATTCCGATGTAAAATTAAATTTGAATTATTATGGCATCTTTCAAAGAACAAAATTTACAATTTTTTCTGAATGTGAATTTTTCCCTAAATTTCATATCCTCTTTGGAATATTAACTAAAGACTGACATGGAGCTACTCTTAGCCCAGTAAATAAAAAAATTTAAATGGCCATATATAATTACATTGTTCTTGGCTTGGATCCCATGTCAGCCCCGGGGGAGTGGCCCGGACCTGATGTCAGCTAAGGTGCCAATTTCAGGCACCACCCCTCTCACGTGGATAAATAGAAGCAGCACTGGAAGTGAGGCCATTTTTTCTTTTCTATCGCACCACCAGGGAAGGAGCTCTCCCTTTTCCCTCCCATGGAAGACAGTGTCTGTGTCCCCAGCACCACTGCTAGCATGCCTTTCTCGTGGTAACCCCTACTACGCCTTTTAGGCCTGGTACATATTTTGCTGTTTCTACTGTTATGCTCAACTTTCATTTTCTTCTTTTCTTTATAATTTTAAATAAACTTTAGAACTACAAAATAATAATAATAATAATTACACAGTTCTTGAAACATTATTGGAAACCAAGAAGAATATAGAAAGCTTGGGCCTCTGGAAAGTTAACAATAATGTAAATGTGTGTTCTCAGTCCTACTTCAAAATATCCTTCCCATATTCAAGACAGTTGTTTAATTCTGTATGTTGAATTTCACCATAAATGAAAATGATTCCTACTGTTACTCCTTTGGGAAAAATATATGTGTAGCTTTATATTTCATTATACTTTATTCGATTCTACACTAATTAGGAGAATGTAACTTTTTAGGATCCAGAAAGAGCTGAGTTGATGCAATGTCAACAACCTGCTCTTTTGGAAAATGATTGGATCACAAGAGTGTTACACACAACAGCAGATTAATCCATTGAGAGTTCACAGCCGGATGTGCTGATAGGAGGTGGGTCTGTGTGGAAGAAGGTGGGTCACGAGGGGATGACCTGGAAAGGTCTAGTTGTGACCCCCGCACCTCCCTTCGCTCTCTACTGCTGGGTGGGCTGAGCATCTTTCCTCCACCACGTCCTTCCACCATTCTGGTTTTACGTTGGACCTAGCCAAATGTGGACTAAATTATCTGAAACTGAGAGCAAAAATAAAGTTCTGTCTAAGTTGTGGGTGTCAGGAATTTTGCTCCAGCAAAGAGAGAGTGAGTAATACAATGCTGAAATAAAGATTAAGCATTATTTGATAATAAATCCCTAGAATAATATGAAACAATGCTTTGAAGCTTCTAAAAGACAATAATGGGGTTTTGGGATACTATCAAATATTAGATATTTCCAGGCCATTCACAGACACTTCAAAATTGAAATGGAGCAGTGCCTCTTATCTGAAACATAGCAATAGAAATGAACAAACAATAGATAATAAAACACAAAAAGCCTAGGAATATAATAATTATTTAAGTTATTAATGAGAGTCATATAATTATACCCAAGAATTTCAAATGATTGACTCGATTTAGAAAATATATTTCTAATTGAAGATATAATGTAAAAGCCAAACTAGTGAAAGTCAAAATTGAAAGGGAATTGTCAAAATTATATTACATGAAGTATGATAAAACAGATATCTGAGAATATTAAAGAATGAACCTAGCACCTTATTTCAATTAGTAGGTATTATAGTTTTCAACAAAATTAATAAAATGATACAGCATCATAAAGGTAATAGTTAGATCATTAGATAGTATAATTATAAAGAGTCTAGAAATAGATGAAAGTACATACAACAATAAATAGTGTCTGACAAAATGTAGTTCTTTTTAATATGAACTCTGTCTTATTTAATAAATGATAGTGATATAATTGGTTTTCATATAAAACAAAATTGAATTTTGGCTCAAAATATATGCTAGCTTAAATAATCAGAAGGAATAAATAATTTTGTTTGCATTTTACCAAGTTACTACAGGAGAATTAAAAATAACTAACAAAATTAAAACAAAATTTTTTTCAAGACATAAATGAGAGTTTTGAAACAAATTTTTATTAGATTTATAATGAAAAAAGTTTGCATCAGTCAAATAATATTTCTAAACAAAATAGTATGTCTTTAAACTCCAGGAAAATGACTTAAATTTACATTGCTGTAATATTGAAGGTTAGGGAAAATCTGGAATATTTCATTGTTATTAGAAATAAAAATTGCTGTAGTTTTCAGGGAAAAATCAGTGGAACAATACTTGTATAAAAACTGTCAAGAGGGAGCTGGGAATGTAGCTCAGTGGTTAGAGTGCCTGCCTCAAAAGCACAAGGCCCTGAGTTCAATCCCCAGCACCAAAAAAAAAAAAAAAAAAAAAAAAAAAAAAAAAAAAAAAAAAAAAAAAAAAAAAAAAGTTTCAAGAATGGCAGTGATCAATGAATAAAGTAATTAGAAAATAATCTAAATTGACCATATTATATAAAAATTTTAAATGTTTATATATATGAAAGAAAAACAAAAAAATCCATATACATATATATGTCTGAGGTAATGTTAAAACAATTGTCATATTTTTTACTTGAAAGTTATGAATATTTTTATTCTTGGTATATTACATTCCAAGTTATTGCTAATATATTTTTGAAATGATAAAGTTATGAAAAGTTACATTATCCATTCATTCAATACTGACATTATGTATATCCACTATTCCAATGACAAAGTTAGGCGACGACGGATAGGTTTTCCCGACAGAGCAGTGTTGCCACCTCGTGGTTGTGTCTTCACACGGAAGCTACATAGTCTCTTGGAAAAAAAGTGGTAAAGGTGATTAAGTAAGTTAAAACTATAATATAAAATAGCAGATACATAATAACAGCAAATACCTTAAGATAATAACATATCATCTATGAGATACATTTTTCCCACTCTTACATTCAATTTTCAGCCCAATTAACATAAAAAACTTTACTTTTTTGAGGGTGATTTAAGTTTTAAAGAGAATTCTGGAAGGCATTGTGTTTTAAAATTGAATGTATCGTTTTAATTACTAACTGAGATATTATAGATGGAACTGTTGGAATCAAAATTAAAAGCAGTCCTCAATCCTGAATTGCTCAGATATAAAAATTTACTAAAGACATAGGAAAATTTGAGAAAACTTTAGGAGTGTCTGCCTCATCCTATGAGAATACAGTCAGGAAGGGAAGGTAGTGTAGTGGGGAGGGAGGCAAAGGAAATGAGATTTCAAAAAAGAGGCGGACTGTGAAGTGCTGGGTACATGAACCATGTTCCTAGGAGGACTGCGATCATCACGTACTACAAGTTCACATACATACATAATTTAAAAATGCCTTTAAATATACCAACTCCCCATGATGAATGTAACCATTATATGCCACAAACACATACCAGTAAAAAAAAAATCTAATTAAAAAAGAATGCCTTATAAAACACAGCAAATTTCAACAATTTAAAATTATACAATAAAAAATAAAAGTATACAATAATATGATAAAAAAGTATGATGGTAAAAGGATATTTTCAGTCCCTCAAATTAAAATTTTTGTTTTAAATAGACTACATGTATATAAAACAAGCAAAATGTATACCATCTGGACAATTATAAGAAAATATTGATATTACTCTAGCAGTATTCTAGAATTCCTCTGAGTTTCTGACTTTATGAATTACATGAGTTTGCTGGTCTGGTGTGTGCACTCACATGCATATTTACTGAGATAAGCACTCCAGGGTATACGAAAGCAATTAGAAACTTTAGACACTATATGATAATAGTTGAGTTAGCAATGTTGGTAGTATGGTCCCTTATGCCAGAATTAATGAAACTGGATTGAAAGTGCTTGCAGCACAAGACTCTTCCCCATTAGATGGTTCTCTAGGCTTTAATATCATTGTGATTTGCCAGAGAATTTTTACATAGGCTTTTATTAGTTAAGCATGTGTCCTGCCAATATGCATCCAATATTTATAATTAATATTCTGACAATGTTCTTCACTGACTATTAATTTTTTATTTTTAAAATTTTTTTTATTTATTTGTGTGTGTGTGTGTGTGTGTGTGTGTGTGTGTGGTGCTGGGGATCGAACTCAGGCCCTTGTGCTTGCAAGGCAAGCACTCTAATCACTGAGCTAAATCCCCAGCCCCTATTAATTTTTTAATAAAGGAAAAAACATAAATAAACACTAGGCCCTCTCTCAACTGATTTTCTGATTTTTCTCTTTGAAATTTTAAGGTACAGTTTGTTTGTTTGTTTGTTTGTTTTTATTTTTTATTTTTACCAAGAACATGTATTGGTACATAATGATCATAATCAGCAAGATTATTTTGTACCTGTACATGATATATCTTGGTTTTCCCCCTCTTCCCCTCCCCTTCCTCCCATTCCCCTGCCCTTCCCTATTTGCAACAAGTTTCTTTACATTTTTCCATTTTCCCTTTCTTTTTACTTTTCTTTTAACCTTCCTTCTTTTCCCCCTTTTTCCCTATCTAGTTCTCCTCTCTTTTGAAAACTATCTTTTTTTTTTAACATAATACCTATTATACCCCTTTGTCCTTATTTACACTTATGGTTTCTCATATCAGAGAAACAATTCATTGTGTACTGATGAGTGTCTGATTTCTTTCACTTAAGAGTATGTTCTCAAGGTGCATCCATTTACCTGCAAATGTCTCTAGTTTGTCCTTTTATATGGCGGAGTAAGGTACAGTTTTGAAGTACCATGGCAGTACAACTTTCTATGGTTTTTATATCAGCAATGTTATTGGAAATCTAACTCATATTACCTTGGGCTGAAGCTAGCAATTGCAAGTAGAATATTCTTATTTAATAAGTTGTTTCTCAATTCAAGTTAGGTTTTACTCTTATTCAAATTACTTACTGTGGCAACAGATTCTGTTCTTTGCTTGCTTCTGAATAGTCTCTAAACTGAATGTATACTAAATATACCTCTCTTATATCTGTCACATAAAGTCAAATTTTAGTGCATAGAACAAATAACTTTTACTGTGTTTTGCTTTTATCTTTGTTCTAAAATCTATTCATGACATAGCAAATCCTTTATAGGACTTTCACACCGCGAAGATGTCATTCATTAAGTGGAGTCCCATGCCAGTTTCAAAAATGGATTGGTACTAAACTATCACATTGAATTTTCTTTAAAAGTCATGTAATGTTTGTTGATTACACTGGAACAGAACCAAAATTTTAGAAATATCCTCAAATTTTCAATTTGGGAATTATAGGAAAATGTTTTCCCCAAATAGCCTATCTGGCCATTGGATTAGAAACTCATTTTGCGTGGCATTAGAGATAAAATCTAATCTACCTGTAAACCACCCCGAAGTCTGCTATGAATTGTAGAGTTTAGATCATAATGCTTCTGTTCTTTCTAGGAGTCTTCAACTGATGCTCTTTCTCCCTTTTTTCTCCCCAATAAAATTTGCAAAGAAACTTTCCTGTATGCTTTACCTCTTAACAGAATAGGTGGCAATTCATGTGGTAGTTTCTGTCCTTTAATTTTGTCTGTAAACAATCACAAAATAATAAATCAGAGATATTACTTCTGGCAGTAGGGGAAAAAAGTGAGAAAATAAGTGACATGAAATAAAAATGAAAACTATGAGTTGGCAGTTGCCTCAAAAAAGTGAAAGTACTAAATTTCACTATGTTTCTGATTGAGCCAGCTTGCTGGGTGAACAGGATGACAAGGCTCACTGTCCCAGGCTGAGAAGGGTCCCAAACTTGATAAGCTTCTGTCATCCTTTTTCAAATCACTTAATAAAGATGATTAAGACTTCCCGCACTGTTTTTATTGTCAGCTAGTGAAAATCTTGAGAATTAAACAGAACAGGGCCTTCTTTTCTGTAGGTTTTACATATCACTAACTTTCCTCTATAGAACTCTTCCAATCACTGTCAAACTTACTGTGAAATGGATACAACAGTTTCCATCCTGAAGGGTCCCAAAGTCCCATGATCTTTACAAATGTCCCTTAGTTCCTGTAACTGATACCATCGGTCATGTTGAGTAGACCAATGCCTGAAGCAAGTCAGTATTTGCTGTAGTAATTAAGCTTTTAACCACTTCATGCTGTATAATTAATTCTGTCAGTGATGTAACCTTACTGTGAAGAGAGAGGTCCATGTCCAGACATAGGGAGAGGCTATCATAGTACCAAGGAAGACTAGGTAGATAACATAGATTGCTATGGAGATTTAGTCAACTGGCCACTTTCCCATTTTGCTTGTAATTAATTCCCTTTACTAGCTCAGCTTTTTGTAAGTTGGAAGACAGGGATTATTCTTTACTCTGTAGAGTGAGCAGAGGAAAAGCACTTAGTGAACGAGAAAAAGACTGCCAGCGATGTGTTTGCAATGGAGAAGGAAGAGAGAGGCATGAGGGGGATCAGAAGGAGACCTTGGGCTCATTAGAACAGCCAGAAGCCACACTCAAAAATGCCGTGTGAAAATTATGAATCTGTAATTTTCTGTCCATAAACTAAAGCTCATGCAGGTACTACATCTCCACTGGTTTAGTTGCAACCTGCTACGTGATGTTTCATACCTTAATTCTATACCTTCTAAGCACCTTCTACCTAAAAGCTTACAGTCTTGAAAAAATGCGTGGAAATATTTTATTTCAATTTACATGAATCAACATAATTTAAAGAGGACCTTTTGACTTTCTTGCAGGTAGCCATGTTTTCCCAAATTTGATCATATCAGTAATGACTGAGTCAACATATTTTCATTTAAATTAAGTCTTTACATTATATTTTTATAGTAAATATCATACAGGTTAATGCATGCTCTATGCCACCCAAATTAACAGGGCTCATTTCCACATTACATCTTCTTCAGAGGATCCAATTTTCTACAGTTAAAATGAACTGCTTGTAATTTAAAGCAAAATTAGTTCCCATAATTGGTAAAATTAAACATAGCCCTTAACTATGTTTTAGTAAAATATATAATTCCATGATCAAATATAAGGATAATTCTCAAATGGTATCATCAGTGAAATTTTTCTTAGTTAATTATTCAAACATATTAACTTTAGATGCACATGATCTTGATAAAGTGCCTAATCCAGTTCACAGTATAAAGTGCAGTTCAATTGAACGGATAGCTTTTATAACTTAGTTTCACACACACTCTTCCTTCTCCCCGGGATTTTCTATCTGTCTGTGGTACAGTACTTTATACGTAATGCAGTTAGATCAACATACAGTACCATGAGAAAACAGTCATAAAATACTTTGTCAAGAGAAAACATTGAATACAAATTTCAGTTTCGAAACAAAATATTATAATTGGCCAAATTAAGCAATACTTCCCCTACGCATACACTTTCTGTTCAAAACATTTTTCTGAATATATTTTTTCACAATGAGTAAAAATTTCAAGAAATTAACAGAAAATTTTTTTGAAAATAGGATATTGTTGCTTCTTTTTTTTTTTTCTTAATTCTAAGATTATAATGTTTAGGAATTACCTAAAGTTTATCTCTATGGGAAAGTAAGAATCTTTGGTTATCCAAATGACTGAGGACTTCAGAGCTGAGCAATTATGCTTAATTTTGGGTTTATACTGCAGAGGATATATGAACTCTTCTGAATGAACCTCTCTAAAAGTGACAGAATCTGTTCCGCTTGATTTCTCAGGTACCCTCTTTCTCTGACTTCACCCTTTGCCCTCTGCCTGTTTTTTCTCTCTGTTTCTATTTCTCATCATATTATCACTCTGTCTAGGGTACTTAATTTTAGACAAAGACAACATTCTTTTAAAAGAAGTATCATTTACTTTAATCAATTTGTAATGGAAATATTTCTAAATGTTGTCATAGAAGTAGTTGCTTCTAATTTTATCCAGTGGCCATGAAAAATACTTCATTATTTAAAAAAGCATATAGATTATTTAAAAGGTAATTACACAGTTTGGATAAAAAGTCATATTAATATTATTCTATATTATAAAATGTTCATAATGGTGAAATCATCCTATTAGAGACAAATCACATGTGACAGTTAAGAACTTGAACTGCATCAAGCCAGTCTGAAGAAATGAATTTTTATATGTATTTAACTTCCAGTATTATAAGTATAATTGCAAACAACCACATGTTGATAGTTGCTGACAAATTTGGAAACATGATCTTATACTGAGTCACTGAACAGAATTGCTGTATTTTTGGTATTACATGTATACGAAGATGTTATTTATATATAAGAGATGAAAATGAAGCCAGGTTGTACCTTGATTTCAGCTTCATGAAGCTCGGAACAGAAAACACAACCATGCTATGCCTCTGTTCTTTACTCACAAAAAAGACAGAGTGTGTTTGTTATTTTAAACCACTAATTTTGTGATAACTACTCACACGGCAGTGAAAATCTAGTACAGCTTTCTAAATTATTCTGCAACCTACATCTACGGTTTTTCAGTTCAGCTGTCACTCATTACTTCTATACTTAATTCTACCTTTATCATTTTGTTCATGGTGCATATTCCTTTCAGAATGTTTGATTCCTTGCTGTATCCTTCCAAAAATACATTCAGAATGAAAGGTAAAATTGCCTACGGTATTGAGAGTTAAGTGATGTTTTAGAGAGGGAGTTTTATCAATGGTTTCGAGTACTTGAAAATAAGTAACAAATTAGTGGTCTCTTGCATCCAAAGGAATAAACAAAATGGGTCCAGAATTTCTTTTCAGGGTAATAAAAATATTCTAAAGTTAAACTAAATTGTGTTTGAACAACTCTATAAATATACGATAAAAAGCATAAGCTGGTACACTTTAAATTGATGACTTGTATGGTGAGTGATTTACATCTTACTAAAGCTGTTATATAAATAAGAAACAAAATGTTCTTCATCAAAGAAAATTAGTTTTCCTAAAACTTTACCATGTATAGATATTTGACTATTCCTAAGATATTAAGAGTAGAGATATTAAGAACATGCTGAATAATACAATGAGGTAGGGGATAAGCAATTTTAACTTGGTCAATACAATAACCAAATCAAGGCAATATATTTAATAGAATTACATTATGTTATATGCTCAGTTTATAAGAAGAGCAACTATTAAAAACCACATTGGATGAAACTAGAGGGGATGGCTATAAAACCATATCAAAATGAATAATGAAATAGAGGTTTAGGTCCAGATCTGGGTGCTTCCTCATGCATCACGTGCTGAGATGGCACTCTGTGTTTGTGTGTGTGTGTGTGTGTGTGTGTGTGTGTGTGTGTGTGTGTGTGTGTGTGGTGTGGCTATGTGGCTGTGTGGCTGTTTGGTCTTTAAGGCTCTTATTTAAGAATGCTTTTTAGCTTGGAAGCTGGATACCAGAAAGGTGACCATGATGTTGGTAACATTTTCTTATTCGAGTGTTAGATCTGGTAGGAGCACCATACATTCACCCACACAATCATTGAATGAGTCTGTGAGTCAAGATGAATCTCGTGACAAGGAGAAAAGTTCAGGATAAGCCCATGAAAGCACCTGCGAATATCTCTGTGGTTTGCCTGGAGTAATTGTTCATAATACTGACTCTAATATTAGTTTAAATGATAGAGAAGTTAACACTACAGATGTTAATTTTTTTGGACGACATCAAGTAGTTAGAAAAGTAGCAGCAAATTAAGCACCAGAGAGAAGCCTGTACTCTAAACACCTACAGAAAGGATGCTACAATTTGGATCTGACAGTGGACTCCAAATACTCATGTGTTAATGGCTTGGTCCCCAGCCCATGGTGCTATTGGCGGGTGGGGAGCTGGGATCTTCTCATATGTCCATGTTAGGTCCGTGAGTGTGTGAGTTTACAGTAGGTATGGGGACCTTGGCCCTTTGTGTTGTTTTGTTTTGAGCAGTCTCCTCTGCCATGATGTTTTGTGCTGCTATACATGCAAAGCAATGGGGGAGAGTGCTTGTAATTTAAATTTCTGAAACTATAAGCAAAAATCAGTCTTTCCTTCTGTTTTTCTCAGGTATTGGTCAGCGTGACTAGAAAGCTAATTCTGAAGAATACTAAAATAAGGCTCAGGTTTTGGAGATACCAGAAGAATATAACCAGATACCTCCCCCTGCTGCCTCCCAGCAAGACATATATATTCTTTTAAATAGGGAATGGTTTCAGATGTGATTTGTAGATTATGTGAAAATTTTTATAATGAAAAATTTGTGAAAACAGAATAAAAATTCCCACTTTACGCAAGGTAGCTTTAAGAAATTTTAGGCACTACTTAACAAAACTTGCTTGAGGAGTAGAATGTATTATCTTGAAATTACCTGTCCTCCAGAGGCAGTGGCCCAATAGAAAAAAACAAACAAACAACCACAAAAAACTGTGGAGAGGCATATGCCTGTAATCTCAGTGGATTAGGAGGCTGAGACAGGCAGATCACACCTTCCAGGTCAGGCTGGGCAATTCACCAAGACCCTGTCTCAAAATAAAAAGGGATAAATGTGCACCTCCATAGTTGAATGCTTGCATAGAATGAATGAAGCCTGGAGTTCAATCCCCAGTACCACTTGCCCCACAAAAAACACAGCCAGACCCCTAAAACTAATACAATAACCTAGTGTATTCCTTCAGCAGGCTGAAGGTGAAGGTGATTGAACTGTCTTAAAGATACATTGTTTAAATTCAAAATTTCTACAAATGAAAGCTTTTGCTGTCCATGAAAAACAAATGCCAATTTGTCAAGTATAGGCCCTTTTTCCTGGTAGGAGATGGGTAGTTCTTGGATAGAAAATGATTTAATGGGAAAACGATACCTGAGCTAAACCCAAATTAAATAATCATCTTAAAGATAAGTTAAGAAAAAGAATTAGAGACAATCATACTAAGCATTAAAAAAAAGAGGAAAAAGAGAGTGAGTCAGGAAAAAAAATGGAAAAAAGGCCAAAGAAGAAGAAGAGGAAAGAACAAAAGATAAAAAAGAAGAGCTCAAGAGAGATAAAGAAAAAGAAGTCATTGACAAAGTAGTCACTTCAATGAAATTTATGAATAAAGAGGTCACAGTTTCCAAAACAAAAATGGTCACAAAGTAAAGAAAGTGAAGCAGCCCAAGAGATGCTGAGGACACAGAAAACATGACAAATGAGGCAGAAAATATAGCCTGTCAAGGTCAAAGCAGATTTAAAAAAAAAAAAAAAAAAGCATACACAAAAGCTTGGATTGGAAGTCTTACAAGCACACAAGCAAACCTTGGGTCAGAGAGCAAGATAGAAAATCTTAGCAGAATAAAAAGAAGGAGCCAGCATGTTGGAGCTCAGTCTGGGTAACGTAGTGATTTAGTGATGCTCAACCTCAAAATTAAAATAAAAAAAAAAGTAGAGAAATTAAAAAAAAAAAATTAAGGCTTGGGATATAGCTCAGTGTAAATTCCTGTGTTCAATCCCCAGTACCAGGAAAAAAAAAAAAAAAAGGAGTTCTTAAAATTTATAAAAGAGAAGATAAAAATAGTGTGAAATCAACTGGTCATGAAAAGCAGTGTGAAGACAAAAAAAACACTGAAATGAAGCAAAGCGACACTAAAAATGAGGTAAATGAGGTTGATCTGATTGAATACTTGGATAAAATAAAAGACTTCTCCAAGGGGCAGGGATGGAAGGTATACTAAAACTGGAAGTTTCCTCCATTTGGCGCATGTCGCCTTCCCTACTCTACAGAGCCCCCGACTTCTATTTAGTCTGTCTCCTGACTTATCTCCCCAGCCTCCGGAACACTTACCACTGCACCTTGCTAGTTTGGTTGCTAGTTTGGTGTGGCTTTCTTCTGCTGCCCTTCCTCATTGTTTTATGTGTCTTCTCTACCTAGTTTGCTTACTACTTCCTGTGAGTTGGGACTACGTCCTATCATTGAAATCCTATAAATAGAATGAGTTTCTGAATGTCTTCAACAAAACAGTTATTTAGGTATCATAATTCAGTTTACAAATAAATACAAAGGTAATTAGATTTCCATGACAGTTCATTGATAAAAGGGTTTTTTAATAGGGGGTTAAACAAGTATTGGTGGAGCTAGTAGGTGGGTTTAAGCAAAGTGCCATCACTAGTATTTGTTTGTTTAACAAAGTGAATTCCATTACAACATGGATGTTTCTTTCTCATCCTTCTTTCACAAACCCTACATTGCTGCCATAACTGTAAGAAGGGAGAAGACAATTGTGTTAGTCAGTGGTTTGCAAGGGAATAGATTTAATGCAGGACACATAAATTCATAGAATTATCTTAAAATATTTACCCAAAAGTCAAATGCAGAAGAGTGCAAGAGATCTGTCACGTGTCCTATAGACCAGAAGAATCCTGCCTAAATCCCACAGCAATATCCTCCACAGTCCAGCCAGTGGCCTAGAGCCTGCAGCGATGTCTTATGCAAGTCCGTATCAGGGATCTGCAGAGGAAAGGCCCAGGGACCAAGGGTGGAAGCTAGAATGTCTGTGCCCACAAGGTGAAGGACCTGTGCCAGAAGGCTGTGGGTCTGCACTGGAGCCAAGAAGGGATGTTTGAAACAAAAGCAAAGACCAGCCCTCCTCAAACAGAACAGCAGCCATCCCTGGTGACACCGAGCTCCTCCTCCAAAAAGAACAGTGAGCTGGTGTCAGGAGAAGCAGCCTCGACAGAGCTTCTCATGGGAAATCAGCAGCACGCGGTCTTACCTGCTTGTACTTCTACTGGGCCTTCTGGCAACAATCCTCAGATGGGTCTTCTATGCCCAGAACCAGGCTGACTCAGTGCAGTTGGGCATTCCCACTCAAGATGATCATCAATTACTCCACCACAACAATATACTATTATTGTTTCATACTCCTTTTATAACATTTTCTCTTGTTAATTAAGCATTGAGACAAATACGGAGTCTTGTCGAACATGTGTAATATTTTCTTGAAAGCCGAAAATTTGTATTTTGGAAAATCTTAAGCAGAATCAAAAGAAGAGCTTTATGTTAACTTTTTACTACACTGTGTTACTTGATAGATTTATAGCATTGTAAGAAGATTCAAGAACATTCTTTAAATCTTGAAATGGAACTAAATATTTTTGCCCAAGGTGTCAAGCTATTATAGTGATCTGGACAGATCAAGTTGGGTAAATTGGTCAAGAAGTTAGCCATCATACTTTAAATTTTACATTCTTTGCTATATTCAAAACAACTACAAAAGACAAAAGAACCATAAAATGAAATGACCTACATAACAGCAAAACCAGTGTTGCCTAAGTATTGTAAAGAAGCATTTGTCTTTGGTCAGCGTGAAAATGTGGGACTACATAAGATGTCAAGGAGTGTTTTGGCTATGAAGTTCAGGAAGACAAGCAGGTAGAATCAACAAACCATCACACATCTTACATCAAGAATATTTTCTGTGGCCCATTTCATGATTGTGTCTACACTGGACTGCCTTAGTTATTCACTGGTTCATAAATAGCTATGAACCCAGGAAAGACATATAGAGAAGTCTTACACTTATTTGTATTCCTATTAGTAAACATAATCATGCCAGTTGTATAACTGTAGAATATATGTATCTAATAGTAAAACAAGTTTTTACTTTGCAGTGTTAAAAGTCTATCATTATGTATATGAATCAAGAGTCACTTATCTTCTTCATTTATGATTTTTGAAATATTAAGAATTGTATGATTTCTAATTATTAAAAAGAGCAAGTACAAATGTAAGATACAGTCTTCTCTTGATATCTTCAGGGAAATGGTTCCAGAAATGGTATCTGCTCAAGTCCCTGATAAAATGGCACAGTATTTGTACATACTCCACACAAACCCTCTCTAGAATAAATCATCTCTGGACACTTATAATACTTAATGCAATGTAAATGCTATGTGAATAGTTGTCATACTGTATTCCTTAGGGAATAGTGACAAGAAAAAACAGGCTGTACTTGTTCCATAAAGATGAAATTTTTAAAATAATTTTGATCCTCAGTTGGTTGAATCTGTGGGTACAAAAATTACACATGTAGGAGGCTGACTGTAATTAAAAGTTTAGCAAAGCACTATCTTATTCTGCAGCAATTTTTGTTCATCTTTCCTTGACTTATACGTTTCTTCTGTATGGTACATTAAATATGTGAACTACCTTTTAATAAACTGTCTTGAAGACCATCTGGAGCCTTATGCAGTCCACCTGCCACCTGCTCTTGTAATCGTCAAATGTCTTTTTAAAACTCAATAAAATAATGATGTTCGATTTTAATCTTTTCAGGGTATATAGCCTGTAATAAGTCTGTTCTTCACCTCCAAGTTTTTCTTTCTCTGTTCAGCTTCTTTGTGTGTCTTTCTTTCTTAGAACAGGTGTATAATATGTACCTGCATTCACACACATACATACATACACAGTCATACATACACAGTAAATATTTACACATACGATGTTTATAGGTAGTGTACTTCCTATGGTTATGTATGAATATGTGAGTTTCTAGCATTTTCATTTATACATTCAAAATTTACCATATTATTATCGTCAGTGGGTGGTATATTTCATCCTTTAACAGAATGAGATACCCTTACCTTTTTTTTTTATGCACAAAGCTAGACAAATTGCTTAAAAACCAAGCAATCATAGATTTTGTTTTCTTTAAAATATTACACTAATTATGAAAAAAGAATGAACAAAAAGTTTTGGTATCCTTTCGAATGTCAATTGTTTTGAAGTAGTGTTAAAAAAAAGAACTAGAACATATCACAAGAAATGACCACGATAAAGCAGTAACATGTTTTATGCATTTGATCTTGCTTTGTGCTTAAACACACCCGACTCAAGGTGGGCCAGCATAAACTTGGGGTTTGACAGTCCACTCATATACATACTCTTCATTAGGACCTGTCGTGTACTAAATATATATCAGATAGAGTTTTATGACTTTGAATGCATTATATCATCAGTTTCTCAAATCCACCATGTGTGCATATGAGTGTCTATTTTGATATTTAAACACTGTACATACCTACAATATAGACTTATTTTTTCTAACATTCAAATCGTTGGATTTCACTCATTTAACACTAATTATCTCTACCATATATTTAGTTATATTTCTTATTTATTTTTCTATTTTTAATTTTTTCGAATGGACAAAAATTGTGCGTACTTATGGTATACAACACAGTATTTATATTTTGTGGAATGTCTAAATATAATTATTGTGCATGCTACCTTATGTATTTTTCTTTTTGTCATTAAGAAACACTTTCTACTACCTACTCAGCACTTTCCAGGCTTTCCATGTACTATTGCCCATATGATTTCAAAAATAAATCCACAAAAAAAAAAAAAATCCACAAGATATTTGATTATACTTTCGAAGTACTTAAATTCTACTTTGTTAATGTTCTTCTTATTAATTTGGCTATCTCTTCCATTATTTTCTGTACTCATGTCTAATTTATTTTGATTTATCTTCCCATTTTCAATATTTTTCTATTTTTTCTAGAATGAGGATTTAAGATGATATGTGAACTACTGTATTAGCTGAGTTTCATGAATTTTGATAGGTAGATTTATACAGTTTTTGCATTAATTTTAAAAATTCAGACTTAATTAATTATGTGTGCTTTTGTTTATAATTTCAAACATGTAGATTTTTCTTAATTTTTTAACATGTTCTAATTTAATTTCCTTGCAATGAGAGACCATAGGTCTATGATTTATATCTTAATATGTTGTTAATTATAAATGTTTTTTTACATACCTTAAAATGTACCTTTTCACACTAATCAAACTTGCTAATTATATGTTTTCAATAACTGCATTAATGACCATAAGATCAATCTATATAATATTAGAAAAAATAAGTTGAGATGATCTACAACCTTGGCACATTTTTCAATATTGCTTTCTACTTTTAGCAAATTTTGCTGAAGTGTTCTGAGAATGTTCCAGTTTGTTCTATTTTATATTGAAAATACCTTCAGATTTGAAATATTTTAATTATAAATCACTTTATTGTGTTGCACTGTTTTCAACTTTTTGCAGTAAAATCTAGTTTGATATCAGTATTGCAATTTACAGTTTTTTCTTTTGTGAAGTTTTGTTCTAAAACACATCTCTTGATCTATTTTTCATTTCTGTTTCTTTGTGGTCTGAGTGGCTTCTAAAGGGCATATAAAAAGATTTGTTTTTAATGCAGACATCTAATATTTTTAGAATAATCTTTGTTTTAACTGGAGTGGATAAAAATATATTTGTTATTAATTTATTTCTATATAATTCTGTATCTTTTTAGAAATTTATAGTTATCCAACTTTTCTATATTTCCCTAGCAAATTCTTCTGCCTTTCTGATTAAAATTTAAAAATATTTATGTAATTTAAAACTACACACACTACTTGTGATCCTTTAGGAGTTATCCTTACAATTGTAGAAGTCAATCTAATAAATTATTAATCTAATTCTATTAATCTAAAACCAATAAATGCCTTTCTCTCCTCTAAAAATGTACAAGAATATGTACATATTTACTGGGGCAGTCTTTTCCTGTGCTCCATTACACTGATCTTGATTATTTTAGTTCTATTTCATTGTTATGCATCTGACATTAATAATTTTTATAATGTATAATTTTTTAAATATCGTTGAGATTAACTTTTGTAGTTACCAGATTATGTGCTAGTCATCACTTCTTTCATATCAAAACCTAAGTCTGAGATAACTTTTTCCCTCTTATGTTCATTCTTTTTTGTTTTGGGGATCGAATTCAGGGCCTTGTGCTTTCTAGGCAAAGGCTCTACCACTGAGATGGTAAATTCCCAGCCCTTTCTTGTGTTTATGCTTTAGAAGTTCCTCTACTTAATAGTCTGTTGCTGCAAACCCTATCAGATATTATATTCTTGATGTTGCTTTCTTTTGTTCTTATGTTTGAATAATATTTGAACAATCTGCAAGATGTTCATTGAGACTTCCTTTTCAGTCAGCTCCTTGTGGTTTTATACTATTTTTGGCAATAGCTAATCAATGAGAAAGTTTTTGGTTCCCTAAATGTTAGCGCCACCTTTGTGAAAGCCTAAGACTTTGCCTGATTCCTGTCTAGACATTAAATAGGAACTCTGTGAGATGAGATAACAGCAAAATAAAAGGCACTATTAACCAATAGATTTGCTGGGAGATTCAGAATTGTAGCTTTATTAAAATTGTAAATTATCTACTTTTAAAGATTATTCTCTAATCATGCCTTTTTCTGCATTTATGAGTTCGTTTTGGGCAGTATATGTGATCCTGGGGTCACCTAATGGCTGCTCTCTCTGAGTCTTTGCCAAGCGTCAACAGGTGTCTTAAGTGAGAGCCAAGTTGTGTTGGCACACTCTTTAGACTCATTTCCTGGTCCAATCAGACAGTGCTCAGACCGGCAGCCACACGAAGCCAGTGAGAGGCCCAGGCCCACATGGATTCTTTCAGAATCAGCCAGATTTTTACAGCAGGCTGCATGCTGGCTAATGAAGAGCATGCTGGACAGGTTGCCACAACAGCCATGAGAAAACACATGTTGGTTCCTGTCCACAAAGGCCTTTTCATGTGCCGAGACAGAGTGAGTTTCAACATCATGTTGTGCTGTGAACCTGCATTAGACACCTACTTTGGAACGACTCTAAATCCCTTCTGAAGGAGTGGACTACATTAAAATAAGCAGCTCATGAATCAAAAGCTCAATACCTTGAGCTCAAATCCAAGCTCTAGCACTGAAAGTGTAGAACCATGAGCAAACGCTTATTTCTCTAAGACATTTTCCCTCATTCATAAAATCAGGATAATAGCTTTTCTATTTCACTGTGTTGATGTGAAGACTAAATAAGTTAATATACTTAAAACACTCAGAAGAGCATCCAGCATGTTACAATCATCATATAAATGTTCACTGTAATTTTCATTACTTCAGTGAAAATACTGTAATCATAAAGTGTGTAAATAGTCTCAGAAATATTACAGTAGTCTCCTCTTACCACTGAGGCACGTGTTCCAACACCCCAGTGGGTGCTTGAAATTGAAATGTGTTTATCATCTTACTAGTTGCTGGGGCACAATATCTAATTCCCACAATAAAAGAAGAGACTTTTAATTTGCTCTCAGTTTCATGGGAATCAGTCCGTGGCTGACTGACTCCATGGCAGGAGCAGCATGGCAGACTGAAGATGGTAGCTGGGAAGCAGACGAAGACATGAGCGCCAAAGAAGAAGGGCAAGGAACTAGTACAGACTCTAAGGCCGCAGCCCCATGACACAACACACACGGACACATCCAGAAGTGTGCTAATAATTCCAAGAGTCTGTATTGATGGCAGTATGATATCATTGATAACTGTCCAGTTTACACATTTGTCATGGATTGAGAGTCCTACTTTTAATTCTTTGGCTATTTTAAAACTGTTCTATCACGTGGGCAGCAATCAAACCAGCCAGGTAATCAAATGGAAGAATAGATAGTTCAATGCTAATGTGAAAATTAGCATGAATTTCTTGACATAGATCAGTATAGAAAATTGATTATTTAAATTATTTCAACAAAAACTAACAGTTAATATTTTTACAAAATATTTAATGAAGTATATTGACTCACTTAATTTGCATACCTGTATCTCTAATTGAAATATTTTTGTAATTAAAAAACTCATGGGTGCCACTGCACTAAATAGAGTAATGACAGTAAAAGAGCAATAGAGCTGGCAGTGATCTTGACTATCAGCTGGACCCCAGTCTCATTTTGCAGATGAGAAGGCAAAGAGGCTAAGACTCAAATGTTAATTGACCTTTATAAGGCCTCAGATCTCATTAGTGTCTTTCCAAATCCTAGAAAACTGTCTGTCTGACTGCCAAGTCAATACCCTTCACTATGCTTTGTGGCCTTCGAGTAACACAGAGATTGCATTTGTGCTGTTGTGCTTTTATTAATATTTAGAGGGAAAATTTGAAGTTATGCAAATGAAAGTTTTCTATGACTATATTTATCATTAAAATATATTGAGATATTTAAATAAGTCTTTGAATACAATTAATATGCTAATTCCAAATATCTTCTTACAGCAAATTAGAATCTTATTTAACATGAGCCTTTTTACATGACCAGATGAAATTGAATCTCCATTTATAACTGCGAAAATTTTAATAAGAAAATTGTTGGCTAGCATTCAAGTGGTCTCGGGTTCTTCTCTGCTTTTTCTTTTTCTTTTTTTTTTTTCTTTTTTTTCCCCTTTTGCCCAGACCTAGTTAATTCCCCCCGTTGGAGCATTTAGACACAGGGAGCTGAGCTTCACCAACTCTGAGCCCTTCTTTTCACAGTTTAGACAGGCAGAGCAGATACAGGATTCTGCCAAGTGAGAGGAAAGGCCACCTAGAAGAGCACCTGTAGAGAACTGGTTAATAGCACCCGTTCTAGTACAGGATTTTTAAAACTTTAAATATGGATTGAATTCTACTTGACCTTTTACTTAATGAGAAGAAAATCTTTCAAAAGAACACAAAACATAACAAGGTAAATACCACACAAAGGGCACAGAACATTTCCAGAGGTTTTACATGACTTTGATTTCATTGGGTAGATATTATTTTTAACT
The DNA here is from genome assembly GCA_004026905.1 of Hystrix cristata. Taxonomy (NCBI): domain Eukaryota; kingdom Metazoa; phylum Chordata; class Mammalia; order Rodentia; family Hystricidae; genus Hystrix; species Hystrix cristata. Next base: position 27,195 of record PVJO010020529.1, read on the forward strand.
GTGTGTGTATAATGTAGTACCTAATATTTTTAGCTTAGTAGCAAATTCTCAAATTAGTAAACTTTTATAGCAGTTTTTAATGGAACAATTAAAGAAGAAGTACAGAGATTTCAAATGATTTCTCGGGGCTGGGGATTTAGCTCAGTGATTAGAGTGCTTGCCTTGCAAGCACAAGGGCCTGAGTTCGATCCCCGGCACCACAAAAAAAAAAAAAAAAAAAAAAAAAAAAAAAAAAAAAAAAAAAAAATATATATATATATATATATATATATATATATATATACTTTCTCTTCCTCACTTTCCCCTATTATTAAAATCCTGCATTGATGTGGTACACTTATGACATATGATGAACAAATACTGACACATTTTTTTAACCGATGTCTGTAAATTTCATTATGTTTCATTTTTTGTTGTACAGGTCTCTGGATTTTGCCAAATCCATGATGTCGTATATCTGTTATTCCACTATCATATGGAAGAGTTTCACTGTCCTAAAAACACTGAGAAACACAGTGATTCTTTCTGGCAAACCTTCAACAACTGATAGACATTTTTACAGTCTTTATAGGTGTACCTTTTCCAGAATGTAGTATAGTAGATGATAACTATAAATAACAATATGTAGTCTTTTCAGACCAAATTCTTTCATTTAGCAGTATGCACTTAAATTTTTCTTTTCCATGTATTTTTGAGACTTGCTAGCTCATTTCTATTTATTGTTGAATAATATTGTATTGTGCAGATGCATCTACTGAGACTAGATTTTGGTTGCTTCCAGTTTTGGAAAATTATGAATATATCTACTACAAAACTTCCTTTGTGAATTTCTGTTTGGACAAATATTTTCAACACACTTGAGCAAATACCTGTGAGTTCTTCTGTAATTTCACACAGTGAAATTAGAGTTAGCTTTGTAAGAAACTGCCAAACCTCCTTTTGAAGTGATTGTACCATTTTTATATTACCTCTAAGGATGAATGAGGATCTCTATTGTTTCCTATCATCACCAGCATTTGGTTTTGTCAACATTTTGGATTTTGGCGATGAAATTAGGTGTGCAGCAGTGTATCATTGTAGTATTAAATTGGCATTCTCTAGTAACACATGACACTAAGTAACTTTTTTATGTATTTTGTTATAATCTAACTCTCTCAGTGAGGTCTCTCCAATAGAGTCTTTTTGGTCTTGAAGTAGTGTTGATCTCACAGAATGAGTTGAAAAGTATTTCTTCTGCTTCTATTACCATGAAAGGATTGTGGAGAATTGCTGTGATTTCTTCCTTAAACATCTGGTAGAATTCACCAGTAAAAAGATAAAGAGTTTATTCTCTCTGATTTAGAAGGTTATTATGTTTTATTCAATTTCTTCAAGAAATAATTAGATATATCTGTCTGTCTTTTCTATTTTATCATTGTCTTTCAAGGAATTGATCAGTTTCACCTAAATTATTAAATTTGTAATCATTGAGTTATTCATAATGTTTTTAATTGTACTGCCCATGTGGTCAACAGTTATAGATCTTGTTTCATTTCTGACAGTATTAATGTGGGTTTTTAAAAATCTTTGTTTAGAAGATGTTTAATCAATCTTATTAATCTTTTCACAGAAATAAGTTTTGGTTTCTTTGATTTTTTTTCCTTGTTCTTTTTCTACTTTCAATTATATTGATTTCTTCTTTGATTTTTATTTCTTTTCTTGTGCATACTTAAAATACTATTTGCTCTTCTATTCTTGGTTTTTGAGGGTCAAATAATATAAAGAATAGATAATTTATTATAGATGATTTTTAAAATATCTGGATTTTTATCCAGATATTTTAAAATTTCAATGCTGTAAATTTTTTGCTACTGCTTTTGAAGAATTTTATGTATGTTGATAGATAAAAATTCATTTTCAATTAATTTAAAATATTTTTAGATATATCTTCATACTTTATAATCCATGTGTGTTTTAGACATCTCCAAATTTTTCAAACATCTTGAGATTTTCTAGCTATATAATATTATGTAGTACATGTTATATATATTATAAATTATATATTGTCTCCCATTAATTGCAGAAAATTCATATCCATTATTGCTTCAAATATTTCTTTTATTTTCTCCTTTTCTTCTCGTATTTCCACTGTGCATACTATACCTTTTGTAATTATCCAAAATTCTTGAATGTTGTTTCAAATTTTTATTTTTTCTCTCTCCTTTTAGTTTATGAGATTCTATTGCCATATAGTATTTAAGCTCATTGATTTTTTTCTCTTTCCTTTTGTGTGTCTAGTCAACTGATTAGCTTAACAAAGGAATTCTTATTTCTGTTACAAGTTTTTGATTTTAATATTTTCTTGGGCTGGGGATTTAGCTCAGTGATTAGAGTGCTTGCCTTGTAAGCACAAGGGCCTGAGTTCGATCCCCGGCACCACCAAAAAAATAATAATAATAAATAAATAAAAATAAATAAATAATATTTTCTTTGACTCTTTCCTAGATTCATATATACATTTCCTGCCTAATCTTATGTGTCACCCACCTTTTCCAATAGGGACTGAATCCAATGTCAAATCCTCTGCTGTTCTTTCTGTGTCTGATTCAGGTTGTGACTCTTGTTTTTTGGGTTTTTTTGTTTTGTTTTGTTTAGATTGTATTTTTATTTGTCTGCATTTCTGTATTTTGCCTTGTAGGTTTGCCTTTTAATATTTTGTTGTTGTTGTTGTCTTTCTTGTTGAAAACCATCTGTTTTCTATCAGATAAAAGGATCTGAGGATTTATGTTTATCTGGAAGGACTTAAGATGTGTTTTCTGTTTGCTCTAGATGTAATGTTAGGAGTTAAAATTCCTCTGGCGCCTTTATTTTTGTCTCCCCTATTGCTTTAGGTGTCCCTGGGAGAGTCTTTAAATGGAGTCTAATGGTTGTACTAATTTTAAAATATGTAATGCCATTTTATTCTACAGAAACTTTATGCTTATAGCAATAGAAGGGGAGGATTTGGAAGTGTTTTACTGTCCCCTTACCAAATCACAGTCTGTGAGCAAGCCTAAACTGATATTTCACTTTTCTCAGATGAGTTGGGTTTTGTTACTATCCCAATAGTTACATTCTGGTAAAAAAAAAAAAAAAAAAAAAAAAAAAAAAAAAAAAAAAAAAAAAAAAAAAAAAAAAAAAAAAAAAAAAAAGTCTAATAGTTCCCTTGAGTTCAAACCATGTTAAGAAGAACAGAGAGCTCTACATGTACTTTAATGTAATTACATGTTTTTCTCTTCCCTCCTTAGAAGTAGGAGTGTTTTTCTTAGGTATTTATAGTATGAACATGGAGCTGGGATGGGGTGATGTTTCTGCAAGTAAAATTCCGAAAGGTATAGAAACCTGCTAAAATTGGGCCCCTAAAACATTTTTAAAATTGTTAAGTTCTTAGTATTTTAAAATGTATGTGGATTATTTTTATTTAGAAGAAAACCTCACGGTTTCAGCAAACAAGTATTCGATTAAATTATTTATGTGAATCTACTATACTTCATATATATAAAAGTACATTTGTACAGACTGTAGTATGTGCACACACATGGCGTACAGGGGCTTCAGATACAATATTGGAAGTCTTTGTAGGTGCGGTAATGTTTGTGAAATTTAATTTAGAGTCTAGAGCTAAAATATATTTCATTAAAATATATTTCACAGAGATCAGTGATTACAGTATACAATTAGTTTTATCCAATTTATGATATTTTAGAGAATTTAAATGACTTTAAAATTTTCATTGTTTGTTGATTCATATCACTGTAAATAAAATGTAAAATTACATTATTATTCCACTTCTATCATGTGACAGAATCAATGGTTAAATCTTGAGTGAACAATAGATAGTCTACCTCAATTGATAAATGTTTGCAAAAGGACATTGAATTTACAACTCTGCGACAGATACAAAGTTTGTAAATTCAAACCATGTACACTCAGTCCTTCTGATGTGTCAGTTCTACATCAACAGATTGAATCACTCCTCGCTGAACAGACTTAGAACACGATGTACCTGTGCTGTCTTTAATTCTTCTCATTATTCCTTGAACAACACACCTACTCATATTCCATTGAGTGTTATAGGTAATGTAGAGTTGACTAAAATCATATAGGAGGCTGTGGGTAGCTGAGATGCAAATACAATGACATTCCCTTTAAGGGGCCTGAGTGTCTATGGGTTTGGCGTCTGAGGAGATCCCCAACTCAATAGCTCTAAGAGAGTAAAAAGTAATTGTATAACTCTTAATAACACTTTAGAAGAGTTTGTAAATATTTCTATTACTTTGAAAACACATTCTTCTAATAACTGAGACAATATTATGTAAATGCATACTTAGAAATACACTTTTCATAAATGATAGCCAGTTGTAAATGACAACCCTTAAAATTTAAATTAATTTAAACTCAAATTGATTTTTATATTAGTGAGTATCTGTGCATGCACTGGCCTAATCCATAGAAAAGACTGTCTCTCATTCACCACAGCGGTGGCTGGTAAATTTGGTCATCATTGTGGATGCGCCGATAGCAGTATTTCAGTAGGTTAGTTTATCTGTAGTGGTCACTGTGCAGGAGCGCAGTGTTTCTGGAATCTTTATTGTCATGAGAGTTCATGTGGTAGCAGTTGCAGCTTCCTGTAATTCCGTACATCCTTCCAGGATAGGTCAGATTTTTGTGCACTGGTTATGTTGGGACAAGACTGCGATGGCTGTGGTAGAG